>AWOL01S0072139.1:4160-19822 GCA_000715115.1 Nicotiana otophora | reverse complement strand
TTAATCGGTAACTTATCCAAGGTTTCTTTTTATTTGAAAATGCTATTTTCTTCACCCAAATAATTTTTAAAATAAACTTATTTTTCTCATTCGATTCCCTACTTTATTCCAAATTTGTTATTATTCTTTGTGATATATAAATAAATCTTTCGAACATTGTATTTAGTAATTTATACGGATACAATGTATATGATAGCACATGGACTTTACCCTATGAAAGGGATTTGGAAAAGTGTAGGCACGAGGTGCCATACTTGTAAGATTTGGAAGTTGTGACTTATGAATTGAGATTTACGAGGAGTGGAACCTCGGGTAATTCTTGTTGTGACTTGTGAATTAGGAACGATTTGATTGATTGAGTTGTCATCGATTCTCCTTACTCGAATTCTTTCGTGTTTCATCTGTATTTTAACCATGTCATTGCTTTATTGTCTGGTTGTTTCTTGTTGCCATTTATGCTTCTACTATTTCACTGTTGATTGTAAATTTGTGATATTCCTGCTATTGGTCTTACATTGAAGTTCTTTCCATTTTTAGCTTTATATTATATCCTTCACAGGTTTACATATCTGTTAGGTGTCTTGACCTGGCCTCGTCACTACTCTATCGAGGTTACACTTGATACTTATTAGGTACCACTATGGTATACTCATGCGCTTCGCTGCTAGAGACTTCAAGTTATACATGCTCGACGTTTGCAAGCCTCAAAGTCACCTTTTGTTGTATTCTATTTCCATTGCTCCCCATTATTCTAGAACAATGATTTACTCCTAATTTATAGTTATTCTTAGAAAGGTTTGTGACATGTACTACCTGTTTTGGGGTTAGGTAACTGATGTTGGTTTGGATATATTGTTACAGATATTATTTAATTTATTGTAGTTAAGTTAGTTAAATTCCATTAGTGATCAACATGTGTTAGGCTTACCTAGTCTTAAATACTAGGTGTCATCACGACATCCTACGGTGGGAATTGGGGTCGTGACACACGAATTTAATAGTTATTATCTTATACTTCTGATTCGGACTCCTCTCCCAATTAAATCTAAATCTTTCGAATAAACTAATGTGAAGTACAGTGAAACTTGCAAGAATCTATTGGTAGGATTCATCTAAGAGAAACTTCTCGCGAATATTTCTCAATCTTAATTTAAACGGTAACTTAAAAAGCTCTCTCGATTACTTCAAAGAATCACCAAAATAAACTAAGGCATACGCTGCAATGATATTCAATAAGATATTCCTCTTTCGATTAAACAATATAAAGAATAAAATCATAACTCTATTAAAGCTCCTCTAATAAATTCAAGCAATTAAATAGTAGTCAAATCCATAAACAACAATCAAGTCACCAAATCATGTCAAACCCTAAGGTAAACTACTCCATAATTATAGAGGAAGTCATCACAAATATAATTAAAGAGTAAGAAAGCATCAATCTAACGTTACAATCCAAACTCCCATATTGAATTGATGGAAAGATGATATAATCTTGTGTCTTGTAGTCTCCAATGCTCTCCAAAAGCTTCCAAGGTCAAAAGTCCCTTCAAAAATATCTTTTTGGTGTATTTATACCATGTAGGAATGGGCCCAGTTCCAAATCGAAAAAGGAAAATACTCTACGAAAACTGTACAGGCGCGCCTCCCCATGCGGGGCGCTAGTGGGAAAGTTTAGAGAGCGGATTCTGAAAAGCAGCAGCAAATTACACTATCGTGTTGTATGCAGGAAAATACTCTGAGAAAATTGTACAAGCGCGCCATCCCATGCGGGGCGGCAGTAGGTTTTTTATAGTGTGTTTCGTTTTCTTTATTTTTTTACATCCAGATTTTGGCTTCCGACCCCCGAACGCGATCCCGGTTTAAGTTCTTGAGCTTTTACTCAGACTTCAAAGCTCCAACTTGTACGATTTAGCTCACGATTATCGTTTTAACTCGGAATCACCTCCAGCAAGGCATAAAATAGATAATAAGTATAATTCACTATCATTTAAGCTCAAACACAAGTAAAATACAGTAATTAGAGTGCAAACTATGACTAAAACAAGTGTTTCTAGCCTACTATCACCTACTCACTTTGGGCCGCAGGTGCGGCACCGAAGAAGCGGCCTATGAGCTGCAGAAGCGAAGGTTTGGCTGGCAAACTAGGATTTCCGCTGGTGCGGAGCCACATATATGGCTGAGGGTCCGCATAAGCGAGATCGCTGGGCAGAAAATGGGCAAATCGAGGGCTTCATTTCATTCTTCATCTTTCAACTTAGAGAGCTCAGTTTTGGATAATTTTGAGAGAGATTTTCAAGGAGTTGTTCGGGGTAAGTGATTCTAACTTAGATTTGGCTATTATACATAAATCCATCATTGTTTTTATCATTTATCTAGTGTTTTGAGTTAGACAAATTGGGGAAATTTGTGAAAACTTCATAGACTATATTTTGAGGATTTGAAGGTCGATTTGAGATCGGAATTGAGTAATTGTAGTATGGTTGGACTCGTTATCGAATAAATGTTTAGATTTTGTATGTTTGTTCGGGTTCCTAGATGCAAGCACGGGGTTGACTTTTTGAGTTGACTTTTTATTTTTCTTTAAAGGTTGCAACTTTATTGTCTGGAATAGTTTCCTATGGTTTGTATTTATGGTATAAAGTTATTTTGGCTAGATTCGAGCTGTTTGGAGTTAGATATTCACAAAAAAAGCATACTTGTGGATTGAGTTAGCATGTTTTGAGGTAAGTATCTTGCCTAACTTTGTGTGGGAGAATTACCACTTAGGATTGGTGTTGTTTTGTGTTAATTGTGGTACGTGAAAGCCGTGTACCCAAGTTGACGAGTGGGTACACAGGCTAAATGTGGTAATTAACCGGTTTAAGCTATGTAGGTTCTTTTCATGCCTTTAATTGAATTGTCATAGCATGTTATATTCATCATTGTTAATCTATCCTTACATGCTTCACTTGACATTATTATTACTTGTTTCATCTCTTACTTGTTATTTTTCCTTACATTCTTAGTTGAAATTATTGTTTTCTCATTTCTTTACTAAATACTTAACTGTTGAGTTACCTTACTTGAAGTTGCTATTTTTTGGAATATCTTATTGTTGAGTTTTGGTGTTGAATTTTTAAAAGGCGTGATCATATTGAGGCAAAATTGTGAATTGTTGAAATGCCATCCTTGTTGAGTTATTCACTTTCGGTTGCTATTGTGAAACTCTTGTACATATTGTGATTGATCCATAGGCTATTTATTGTGGAAATATTATTATTTTTGATTTCTTTAGCAAGTCATAGTATTGGGCACTTGAGGTGAGATATGTGATGTGTTGTGATATTGATACTCATCCGGTGGTATAAGGATAGGGGTTGATACGCATGCGGTGAGATAAGGTTGTAATGATCCGGCAGGTCGTTTGAGTACTTTAGCCTAGATCCCCTAAATTATGCTTCCTCTATACTATATTATGGTTATGTAACTTGCCGAGGTGTTTGGTTTTGGTTTCGGTTGAGTTTCGAAGTAAAATGGGACACATAGTCCCTAAGTTGGAAGGTTAAGTCGTAGGAGTTGACCACAATTTGACTTATGTGAAGATGACTCTGAAAGGGAGTTAGGATGGTTTCGATAGCTCCGTATGGCGATTTTGGTCTTAGGGGCATGTCCGGATGTTGATTTGGAGGTCCGTAGGTCGTTTCGATGTGATTTGGTGAAAGTCGAAAAGTTGGAGGATTTTGGAAAGTTTGACCAGGAGTTGACTTTATTGATATTGGGATTGGATCCTGATTCTGGAAGTTAGAATATGTCTTTAATGTCATTTATGACTTGTGTGCAAAATTTGAGGTCAATCAGAGTCGTTTTGGTATGAATCGGCGTTGGTTTCGGAATTCGGAAGTTCATTTTTCTTAAGCTTGAATTTGGATTACGATTCATAAAATTTATATTGTTTGATGTGATTTTTGGCCTCGAGTAGTTCCGTTATGTGTTTTGGAACTAGTTAGCATATTCGTACGGGGTCCCGGGGGCTTCGAGTGTGATTCGAATCGAATCCGGAACAATTTTGACTTGTTGATTTTTCCTTAAGATTTGCAGCTTCTGGTGTCTTCGCACCTGCGGAGGGAAGGGTCGTAGGTGCAGGCTTGCTTTTAGGCTCGCAAACGTGAGCCACTAGTTGCAGAAGCGATTTTAGCTTAGCCGAGGTAGGAGCGTAGGTGCAAGTAGTTATCCGCATCTGCGAGTCCGCAGGTGCAGAGAGGAGATCGCAGATGTGGACAACGCTGGCCTGGGCTACGGTCGCAGAAGCGGAGGGGTTCTCCGCAGAAGCGGGCTCACAAGTGCGAGCCATGGTCCGCAGTTGCGGAAATAGTGGACTTAAGTGTTTTTCGCACCTGTGATGGTTTTTCCGCAGGTGCGGCATCGCAGAAGCAACCCAATGGCCGCAGAAGCGGATGTCACTGGTAGAAAAGGGGCAATTCGAGGGCTAGTTCTCATAATTCATTTTGGGAGCTCGGTGGGAGATGAAGTTTCGAGGGTTCTTCAAGGAAAACTTTGGGGTATGGAATTCTAACTTGATTTTAATTAATCTACATGAATCTATTGATGATTTCATCATTAAATTTGTGTTTTGGAATTTGAAATTGGGACAAAATGGTAGAAATTCCTTAGGCTATATTTTTGAGTTTTGAAAGGCAAATTGAGGTCGGATTTGAGTAATTCTTGTATGGTTGGACTCGATATCGAATGGATGTTCGGATTGTATAATTTTGGTCGGGTTCCGAGACGCGAGCCCAGATTTACTTTTTGGGTCAATTTTTCAATTCTTTGCAAAGATCAGAATTTCTTTGTCTTGAATTAGTTTCCTATAGTTATATTTATAGTATGAAATTATTTTGGCTAGATTTGAGCCGTTCAGAGTTGGAAAATCAAGGGAAATGCCTTCTAGAGGATTGATTTAGCGTGGTTTGAGGTAAGTGGCTCGCCTAACTTTGTGTAGGGGAAATTTCCCTTAGGATTGGTATTGCTTGTGATAATTGTGATGAGTAAGAGCCGTGTACGCAAGGTGACGAGTGTGTACACGGGCTAAATGTGGAAATTACCGAGTTTTAGCTACGTAAATTTCTTTCATGTCTTAATTGAGTTACATTAACATGTTATAGTCTTCATTGTTAGTCTAATTTTACATGTCTACTTGTCTTATCTCTTACTTGATAATTACTCTACATGTTTAGTTGAAATTCTTGTTTCTCTTATTCCGTATTCATTATTTAACTGTTGAATTCTTTACTTAAAATTGTTGTTTTCTTGGAATATCTTGTTGTTGAAATTGGTATTGAGATGTAAATGCGGGATGCTATTTCGGAAACACTGATTTTCAAAACTAAATATAAAGGCTCCCGCGGGGATATTAGGAAAGATTATGATTTATTTTATGATTTGAGTCTACGAGGAGCTACCTCTGTAGTGGCTCTTGTTGACATTTTCCCACTCTTTGTACTTGTCTTTGATCGTTGTTTCCTTTGCATATTATTAATTATCTTCTCTGTGTTGTACTATTTGCTTAGTTCTGTGTAGCTAATCTTGTTGTGCTAACCGTTGTTCCAATTTCATTACTGTCTTTATTACACTGCCCACCTTTGTTCAGTCTTTTATTTATTTCCAGTAGGCCCTGACCTGACCTCGTCGCTACTCTACCGAGGTTAGGCTTGGCACTTACTGGGGTACCGTTGTGGTATACTCGTGCTACTCTTCTGCACATATTTTTGTGCAGATCCAGGTTCATCTTATCAGTCTCAACACTAGTAATCTGAGTTGCATTTGGAGACTTCAAGGTACACCTGCCCATGCCCGCAGGCATCGGAGTCCCCTTCTATCCCTTTTTAGTACCTTCCTCCTTACTAGACACAGTTGTATAGGAATGGTTTTGGTATTTTCATAGAGCTTGTGACTTATATTACGCCGGGTTTTGGGCTATTCTATATACTTTGCGTTGTATAGATTTCCCTTCATATATATGTTGCTGAGTTTTTTTGAGCTTTTAGATTATTGTATTATTCACTTCCGCATATTTGTTAGGCTTACCTCACCTTAGAGACTAGATGTCGTCACGACATCCTTCGGAGGAAAAATGGGGTTGTGACAAGTTGGTATCAGAGCTCCAGGTTCATAGATGTTATGAGTCACAAGCAGGTTTAGTAGAGTCTCGTGTATCAGTACGGAGAAGTCTGTACTTATCTTCGGGATGATATGGAAATTTTAGGAAAAGCTTCACTTCTTTGATTCCTTATCGTGCGAAATTGTTGACTTCGAGATTCTAAATTTTTGTCTTTATATTCTCTCACAGATGGTTAAGACAGGTACAACCGGATTGGATGACCGGACACCCACGCCCCTACTAAAGCCGCGAGAGGCCGGGGCCAGGGCCAGGGTAGAGGTCGAGGACGTCCACGTGGTGTAGTTAGAGCACCTGCACGAACTGCTATAAAGGAGCGACCAGTAGCTCCAGTTGGAGATCATGCACCTAAGATGCATGTTACTTCCCCAACACTCAAGGAGACTCTCGCCCAGTGTTTGAGCATGTTCGGCACTTTAGCTCAGGCAGGGTTAATCACATTTGCTCCTACCACATCTCAGTCTGGTGGAGAATCACGGACTCCCACCGTCCGTACCCCAGAGCAGCGGATCCAGGTTGACCATATCCCAGAGGTCATACCACTATAGCCGGTCACCCCAGTTCAGCCCAAGGTTAGGGCAACAGCTTCTGATGGGGAGCAGCTCAGGCTCGAGAGGTACAAGAAGTACTACCCTCCTACTTTCAGCGGTTTGCCATCAGAGTATGCCCAAGGTTTTCTTGAGGAGTGCCACCGTATCCTCCATACTATGGGTATTTTGGAGTCTAGTGGGGTTGTTTTCACTACATTCCAGATTAAGGGAGCGGCTTATCAGTGGTGGCGAGCATATGAGTTGGGTATTCCGGCCGAGGTAGCTTCACTCACTTGGGCTCAGTTCTCAGATATGTTCTTAAGGGAGTTTGTTTCCTAAAGTCTCAAAGATGCATGGCGCGCAGAGTTTGAGCAGTTGCTCCAGGGCTCTATGACCATATCGGAGTATGCGGTCCGGTTCAGTGATTTGTCTAGAAATGCACCAGCCTTGGTTGCTAATGTTAGAGAGCAAGTCTGTCGATATATCGAGGGGCTCAACCATGGTATCAGATTTAGCATGGCCCGTGAGTTGGAATGTAGATCGTGTACCAGCAGGTAGTGGAGATCGCTAGGAGATTGGAGGGTATGTGGGCCCGAGAGAGAAAGGAGATGCAGGCCAAAGGGCCTCGAGATTCTGGCACATATAGTGGTGCCTGCACCACAGTTGTAGCTCGTCATGGTAGGGGCTATGTGAGTCACCCCGTTCATTTAGCACTTCCAGCTTCCAGCGGTATTCCGGCCACTTCGAGGCTACAGGCTCCCTATTATGCACTGCCATTATCTAGTGCACCTCCTACACGGGGTGTTTTAGCGGCCAATCTAGCCGATTAGGCCTGAGCCAGCCACAACAGCCACGTCCTCCGAGAGCTTGTTTTGAGTGTAATGACACTCATCATATGGTGAGGGATTTCCCCAGACTCAGGAGGGGTACACCTTCAAAGACTACTCAGGCTCTGCGTATTCCACCGGGTCCTCAGGCCATGAGTACCGTACCAATTGCCTCTCTACCCGCACAACCATCTAGAGGTGGAGGTCGAGCAGGTAGAGGACCCCTAAAGGGGGAGGCCATGCTAGATATTATGCTCTTTTAGCTAGGACGGAGGCAATTGCATCCGACTCAATCATCACAAGTATTGCTCTGATCTGTCATAGAGATGCATCAATCTTATTTAATCCAAGCTCCACTTATTCCTATGTGTCATCTTACTTTTCTCCATATTTGGGTGTATTGCGTGATTCTTTGAGTTCTCCTGTCTATGTGTCAACACCTGTGGGAGATTCTATTATTGTTGACCATGTGTATCAGTTGTGTTTAGTTGTTCTTGGTGGTTTTGAGACCAGAACCGATCTATTATTGCTAAGTATGGTAGATTTTGATATTATTTTGGGCATGGACTAGTTGTCATACTATCATGCTATTCTCGATTGTCACGCCAAGACCGTGACGCTAGTTATGCCAGGGTTACCACGGATAGAGTGGAGGGATGCTTTAGATTATTTTCCTAGCAGGGTTATCTCATTTCTAAAGGCTAAGCGTATGGTTGAGAAGGGGTGTAATGATTATCTAGCCTTCGTGAGCGATGTCAGTGTTGATACTTCTACCATGGAGTCAGTTTTGGTGGTGAGGGATTATCTGGATGTATTTCCAGCAGATCTTCCGGGCATGCCGCCCGAAAGGGATGTTGATTTTGGCATTGATTTGTTACCAGGCACTCAGCACCCTATCGTATGGCCCCAACAGAGTTGAAACCATTAAAGAAACAGTTGCAAGAATTACTTGATAAGGGCTTCATTTGGCCCAGTGTGTCGCCTTGAGGTGCTCCAGTCTTGTTTGTAAAGAAGAAGGATGGTTCTATGCGCATGTGTATTGATTATCGTAAGTTGAACAAGGTGACAGTAAAGAACAGGTATTCATTTCCACGCACTGATGACCTATTTGATTAGCTACAGGGTGTCAGGGTATCCTCAAAGATTCACTTACGTTCAGGCTATCATCCGTTGAAGATTCGAGAGTCAGATATCTCGAAGACTACCTTCAGGACTTAGTATGGTCATTATGGGTTCCTTGTGACGTCTTTTGGGCTGACTAACGCCCCAGCATCATTTATGCACTTGATGAACAATGTATTTCAACCCTATCTAGACTCATTCGTCAATGTATTTATTCACGACATACTGGTGTACTCCCGGAGCCGGGAGGATTATGAGCAACACTTGAGGATCGTGCTCCAGTCCTTGAGAGAAAAGAAGTTATATGCAAAATTTTCAAAGTTTGAATTTCAGCTCGATTCGGTGGCATTTTGGGCCATGTAGTGTTGAGTGAGGGGATCAATATAGACCCGAAGAAGATTGAAGCAATGCAAAGTTTGCCCAGACCGTCTTCAGCTACAGAGATCCGTAATTTTCTTAGTTTGGCGGGGTATTACAGTCGATTTGTAGAGGATTTCTCATCTATTGAAACACCTACGACCAGATTGACCCAGAAGGGTTCTCCGTTCAGGTGGACCGAGGAGTGTGAGGAGAGCTTTCAAAAGCTCAAGACTGCTTTGACTGCAGTCGTAGTGTTGGTGTTGCCTACATGTTCATGGTCTTATAATGTGTATTGTGATGCGTCGCGTGTTGGTTTTGGCACGGTATTGATGCAGGATGGTAGGGTGATTGCCTATGCATCCAGACGACTGAAGGTGCATGAGAAGAATAACCTGTCCGTGACCTTGAGTTACCAACTACTGTTCATGCCTTGACGATTTCGCGGCATTATTTGTATGGTGTCCCTTGTGCGATCTACACCAACCACCGGAGTCTACAATATCTGTTCAAACATAAGGATCTTAACTTACGTCAGTGGAGGTGGTTAGAGTTGCTTAAGGACTATGATATCACTATTCTATATCATCCCGGAAAAGCCAATGTGGTGGTTGATGCTTTGAGTCATAAGACGGGGAGCTTGGGCAGTTTAGCTTATTTACCAGCAGCGAAGAGGCAATTAGCAGTGAATGTTTAGGCCTTGGCCAACCAGTTTGTTAGGCTGGATGTTTCTGATCCATGTCAAATTTTTGCTTGTGTAGTTTCTCAGTCTTCTCTTCATGATCGTATCAGAGTGAGTCAGTATGACAACCCCCATCTGCTTGTCCTTAAGGACACAACTAAGCACGGCAATGCCAAGGATTTCACTATTGGAGATGACAATGTATTACGGATGCAGGGTAGGCTATATGTACCTAATGTAGATGGTTTGCATGAGTTGATTCTCTAGGAGGCTCATAATTCGCGGTATTCCATTCATCAGGGTGTAGTGAAGATGTATTAGGACTTGAGGCAGCATTATTGGTGGAGGATAATGAAGAAGGACATAGTGGAGTATGTACTTCGGTGCCTAAATTGTCAGCAGGTGAAGTATGAGCATCAGCGGCTAGGTGGATTGCTTCAGAAGCTAGAGATTTCGGATTGGAAATGGGAGCGGGTTACTACGGATTTTGGTGTTGGGCTCCCACAGACTCGGAGGAAGTTCAATGCAGTATGGGTGATTGTGGATAGGTTGACCAAGTCGGCTCATTTCATTCCAGTGGTGACTACTTATTCCTCAGAGCAGCTGGCTAAGGTTTATACTCGCGAGATTGTCAGGCTTCATGGCATGTCGGTGTTCATCATCACTGATAGTGGCACGCAGTTTACATCATAGTTCTGGAGGTTCGTACAACAAGAGTTGGGCACACGGGTTGAGTTGAGTACGACATGTCACTCTCAAAAGGACGGACAGTCCAAGCGCACTATTCATATATTGAAAGATATGCTTGGTGCGTGTGTGATGGAGTTTGGGGGTTCTTGGATCAGTTCTTGCCGCTTTCGGAGTTTGCCTACAATAACAACTACCAGTCAAGTATTCAGATGGCCTCGTTTGAGGCTTTATATGGTAGACGGTGTCGGTCTCCGGTGGGCTGNATAACAACTACCAGTCGAGTATTCAGATGGCCTCGTTTGAGGCTTTGTATAGTAGACGGTGTCGGTCTCCGATGGGCTAGTTTGAGCCGGGTGAGGCCAGGCTATTGGGTATAGAGTTATGCGGATTGGAAGGTTCACGACGTTGCATTCATGGTTAGGGAGCGGGTCTTGCTCCGGGTTTCGCCCTTGAATGGTGTTATGAGGTTCGGGAAGAAGGGCAAGTTGTGCCCTAGGTATATCGGACCATTTGAGATACTTGAGAGGATTGGAGAGATGGTCTACAAGCTTGCACTACCACCTAGTCTAGCTACAGTTCATCTAGTATTCCATGTTTCTATGCTCCGGAAATATCATGGCGATCCATCTCATGTGTTAGACTTCAGCTTAGTCCAGTTGGACAAGGATTTATCTTATGTTGAGGAACCGGTGGCCATTTTGGACAGGCAGGTTCGAAAGTTGAGGTCGAAGAATATTGCTTCCGTGAAGGTTCAGTGGAGGGGTCATCCAGTCGAGGAGGCGACTAGGGAGACCGAGCATGATATGCGTAGCCGTTATCCTCATCTTTTCACCTCTTCGGGTATGTCTCTATACTCATTCGAGGACGAATGTTTGTTTTAGGGGGGGATATAACAACCTAGTGGGTTATTTTAAGTACTTTAGCCCCGATCCCACAAATTATGCTTCCTCTATGCTATATTTTGGCTTGCCGGGGTGTTTGGTTTGGGTTTCAAGTGAGTTTCAGAGTGAAATGGGACACATAGTCCTCAAGTTAGAAGGTTAAGTCATAGGAGTTGACCATAGTTTGACTTGTGTGAAGATAACTCCGGAAGGGAGTTGTGATGGTTATGATAGATCCGTATGGTGATTTTGGTCTTAGGGGCATGTCTGGATGTTGATTTGGCGGTCCGTAGGTCATTTTGGCGTGATTTGGCGAAAGTCGAAAAGTTGGAGTATTTTGAAAAGTTTGACCGAAAGTTGACTTTACTTATATCGGGGTAGGATCCTAATTCCGGAAGTTGGTATAGGTCCGTAATGTCATTTATGACACATGTGCAAAATTCGAGGTCAATCACAGTTATTTTGGTATGAATTTACGTTGGTTTGGGAATTCGGAAGTTCATATTTCTTAGGCTTGAATTTGGGTTACGATTCGTATAATTTATATTGTTTGATGTGATTTGTGGCCTCGAGTAGTCTGTTATGTGTTTTGGAACAAGTTGGCATATTCGGACGGGGTCCCGGGGGCCCAGGGTGTGATTCGGATCAAATCTGGAACAGTTTGGACTTGTTGAATTTTCCTGAAGATTCGCAGATTCTGGTGTCTTCGCACCTGCGGAGGGAATGGCCGCAGGTGCAGTCTCGCAAAAGCGAGCTACTGGTCGCAGAAGCAATTTTGGCTTATCCCAATTGGGAGCATAGGTGTGAGGAGTTATCCACATCAATGAGTCTGCAGGTGCGGAGAGGAGATCGTAAATGCGGACAAGGCTGGCCTGGGCTATGGTCGCAGAAGCAGAGGGGTTCTCCGCAGAAGCGGGCTTGCAAGTGAGATCCATGGTCCGCATAAGCAGAAATTGCGGACTTAAGTGTTTTTTTCACCTGCGATGGTTTTTTCGCAGGTGCGGCATCGCAGAAGCAACCCAAAGACCGCAAAAGCGGATGTCACAGGTAGAAACGGGGAAATTCGAGGGCTAGTTTTGATATTTCATTTTGGGATTCTTGGAGCTCGGTGGGAGACGAAGTTTTGAGGGTTCTTCAAGGAAAACTTTGGGGTAAGGAATTCTAACTCGTTTTTTATTAATCTACATGAATCTATTAATGATTTCATCATTAAATTAGTGTTTTGGAGTTGGAAATTGGGGAAAATGGTAGAAACTCTTTAGGCTAAATTTTTGAGTTTTGAAAGGAGAATTGAGGTCGGATTTAAGTAATTCTTGTATTGTTGGACTCGATATCGAATGAGTGTTTGGATTTTGTAATTTTGGTCGGTTCCAAGATGTAATCTCGGGTTGACTTTTTGAGTCGATTTTTCAGTTCTTTGCAAAGATCGTAATTTCATTGTTTGAATTAGTTTCCTATAGTTATATTTATAGTATAAAATTATTTTGGCTAGATTCGAGCCGTTCAGAGTTGGAAAATCGAGGGAAAGGCCTTCTAGTGGATTGATCTAGCATGATTTGAGGTAAGTGACTTGCCTAACTTTGTGTGGGGAAATTCACCTTAGGATTGGTGTTGCTTGTGATAATTGTGATGTGTAAGAGCCATGTCCGCAAGGTGACGAATGTGTACACGGGCTAAATGTGGAAATTATCAGTTTTTAGCTACGTAAATTCCTTTCATGTCTTAATTGAGTTACATTAACATGTTATAGTATTCATTTTTAGTCTAACTTCACATGTCTACTTGTCTTATCTGTTACTTGCTAATTGCTCTACATGTTTATTGGAAATTCTTGCTCTCTTATTCCTTATTCATTATTTAACTGTTGAATTCTTTACTTGAAATTGTTGTTTTATTAGAATATCTTGTTGTTTAAATGGGTATTGAGATGAAAAGGCTGTGATTCCTATTGAGGCAAAGTGTTAAGTTGTTAAATATCATTCTATTGAGTTATTCTTTCGGTTGTTAATTATTGAGACTTTGTGTACATTGTGGTTGAGCGGTGGGCTTCTTACTGTGAAATTTTATTAGTGTTTGGTTTCTCTGGCAAGTTGTGATATTGGGAACATAAGGTGCGATTTGTGATAAGTTGCGATATTGATATGCATGTGGTGGTATAAGGTCTGGGTGTTGAAACGTATGCGGAGATATAAGGTGGGATTGATACGCATGGCTAGTAGGTGAACTACTAGAAGCTACGCGATGTGATAAGGTGGGCCAAAACGTGGGATACTATTTTGGGAAAAATGATTTTCAAAACTAAATGTAAAGGTTCCCGTGGTGATATAAGGAAAGATTGTGATTTATTTTATGATTTGAGATTACGCGGCAGTACCTCGGTAGTGACTCTTGTTGACATTTCCCCACTCTTTGTACTTGTCTTTGATCGTTGTTTCCTTAACATATTATTAATTGTCTTCTTCGTGTTGCACTATATGCTTAGTTCTGTGTAGATAATCTTGTTGTGCTAATCATTGTTCCAATTTTATTACTGTCTTTACTACACTGCCCACTTTTGTTCAGTCTTTTATTTATTTCCAGTAGGGCCCTGACCTGATCTCGTCACTACTCTCCTGAGGTTAGGCTTGGCTCTTACTAGGTACCATTGTGGTGTACTCTTGCTACTCTTCTGCACATCTTTTTGTGCAGATCCAGGTTCATCTTATCAGTCCCGGTACTAGTGATCTGAGTTGCATTTGGAGACTTCAAGGTACACCTGCCCGTGTCCGCAGGCATCGGAGTCCCCTTCTATCCGTTTTTTAGTACCTTCCTCCTTACTAGACATAGTTATATAGGAATGGTTTTGGTATTGTCGAGCTGTGACTTATATTACGCCGGGTTTGGGCTATCGTATATACTTTGAGCTGTAGAGATTTCCCTTCATATATATGTTGCTGAGTTTTTTTTAGATTTTAGATTATTGTATCATTCACTTCCGCATGTTTGTTTGGCTTACCTAGTCTAAGATACTAGGTGCCGTCACGAAATCTTTCGGAGGAAAAATGGGGTTGTGACAAAGGTGGTCTTGATACGTGTGTTGCTAGTAGGAGAACTACTTGAAGCCGCGCAATCTGATAAGGTGGGCTAAAACGCGAGTAGCTATTTCGGGAAAAATGATTTTCAAAACTAAATGCAAGGCTTCCGCGGTGATATAAGGAAAATTTGTGATTTGATTGTGAAATGAGATACGAGGTGATAACTCAGACTTGATTCTTATTGTTATGTTTCATTTACATCACTTGTATTTGTTTTTTTGGCATCGTTTCCTTGGTGTTCTTATTATGTGTTTCCTCCCTTGATGCCTATATTGCCTTAACTTTCGGTGTAGCTTATCTTGTTGTATCTCTTCATTGTTTCATTCTTTATTTCCATTATTATATTGTACCATATATATTTAGCTTCTTTATTTATTCCAATATGTGTCTTGACCTGATCTCGTCACTACTCTGCCGAGGTTATGCCTGATACTTATTGGGTACCATTGTGGTGTACTCATACTACACTTATGCATATCCTTTTGTGCAAATCCGAGTACTTCATACCAAGCCAGGCATCCGTGAGTTGAGCTTTGGATCGAAGACTTCAAGGTATACCTGCCGGCGTTCGAAGGCCTCAGAGTCACCCTTTATCATAATTTCTATTGCATACTCCTATTATAGATACTGGTGTATTAAGGATGTTCCAGTATGCTCGTGTAGAGCTTATGACTCGGTCTCACCCGATTTTGGTTGTTATTTTCAGTTATATTGTGGAATCCTTTTATGATAGTTGTTGGTTTAGTTGGAAGTTGTCACTATTTCCGTTAATTCTTCATGTACGTTAGGCTTACCTAGTCTTAGAGACTAGGTGGTATCACGACATCATACAGAGGGAGATTTGGGGTGTGACATATATGTCCATACAGGAGATGGATTTTGTTGAGCGGCTTATGCAGTATTGGTGCAAAATTATGTTCTGATGTCATTCAGGTGTAATGCCTAGTTGATTGTGAACTACAGGCGGCTCATTTTATGAGGTAAGGAATGAAGTTTTTGTACAGAGTGATTCTAAGGTTGAGAGATAAAGTGTCTTTCACCTCACACACCATTTTACTTTTAAAAAGATAAAAAAAGCATCTATTCTGGTTATATCTGAGCACCTATTTTCCAGGAGTTATAATTTAGTTAAGAACAATATATCAAACAAGTCAGAGCAGATATAGATGAAAGTTGACTTTCAAAAGAATTAATTAACTCTATATTTGAATGTGTGGTAGTCATTTAAAAGATATAGGTAGTGCTTATAGCCTTATGGTGGATTAGAACTACTGAAATTTGGGTTTGATTTCCAGGAACAGCAAATGGTGATGCATGTGTGTGATGACCCGATAGGTCATTTCCA
>AWOL01S0072128.1:0-36911 GCA_000715115.1 Nicotiana otophora | reverse complement strand
TATATATATATATATATATATGAGTGTGAAACTGTGAATTATTAGTATATGATAGTATTTCATTCATACATCATTTGACCGTTTGAAGTGACTTGGAATTTGAACGCGAGACATTCTTTAAGTTTAAGAAGTTATTAGCTGTGCCAGTATGATAGTTCATTCAAAGATCATTAGTGCGTGCAAAACCATAACTTGGAATTGAACACGAATTTTTTAAATAAAATACATATAATGTCATATAAAGTCTATCTAATTCCTGAATATAATTGTTTACCCGAAAAATCGGATAACGTTGAATTTAGGTATGGTTCCAAGGATAAGTAAATTCCTTTGACCTGAAGATAACAGTACACGTATTTATGATGCAGAATAGAAAATGATGAACAAAGATACTTTGTGAGCTTAGGAAGATAAACACAATGAATTCTTGATCTGAGGGGAGATCCTTCTATTACAATCTATCTTGCCTTTTATAGCCAAGGATGATTATTTTATCTACAACAACATAATAAAATAATATAACTAGTGGAGGACCCATGATGGTGTGTCTCCTCCTTAATTCCCGCCAAGAATCTCTCCTTTGGTGCGGTTATAACAGCTTTTGTCTGTGAGCTCGATACTGACTCGAGCTCGGTGTCGGATCGGGACCTCGGCTTTGGTTTCGAGCTTGGTGATCACTTTCGGACATTGATGTTCGGGACCTGTGTCGGTCGATGTTGTCTCGGTCGATTCGGACGCCCCGACGCTCGATGCCCTATCTCGGAATTCGTTCGGGCTCCCCATGGAGATACCCCTTGACTGAGATGCCATCCTCGATCGATCTTAATGATCGAAGATCGGTTTTAACCGTATACAATAATTAATAATAGAAATAGAAAAAGAATGGTATTAAAGGTTTTATAAGGTCTTGGAGTGCATTTAATGTTTTCATAATTCAATTAAAGGGAAAAATGATTTACTTAGTAATATAGAGCTCCTTATTTTTTCTTAACTGAAAAGCATCAATGATAACATTGACCGAGAAAAAAATTCTATGATAATAGTGACACTACAAATGATCTGCAATCTAAAACTTTAAAATATTAATTGCAAGATTAATATTTTAAAGTACTATGAAGATGGCTGAAATCTGCTATTTGATCACAACATTTAATGTACTACGTACCATTGACTATGAAGCAAGAAACCTGCAAAATCTTACGAAATTTAATATGGCTTGATTCTTACTTAATCTTTTCCTATAAATACCTGCACGCTTTGATTTCATACCTTTCTCAATATGGTCTTCAATGGGAAAACACAGCTATATAAAGTGCTTATCGCGACACAAATTATGAAACATAAACACTAATTTGACCATACAAAATGGCAGTCTCATATAACTCTGCTATATTTCTTATAGTTTCTCTACTATCAATCTCCTTCACGTTAACAATCGTGAAAGCCGATTTGGTAAGCGATGTTTGCTCCAAAGCACAAAAACCCGCTCTATGTTTATCGGCTTTAAATGCGGACCCTCGATCCAAAGGTGCAAATCTCGAAGGTTTAGCGACTATTTCAATAGACATATCACAAAAGAATGCACAAACCGTGCGTGATCTTGTTAATACGTTGCTTAAACAGGCAACAGATCCAAAATTAAAGACACGATACGATTCGTGTTTAGAGAATTATAACGATGCTGTTGATGATCTTGGAGAATTGCCAGGGTTTTTGAAATCCAAAGACTATCTCGGTTTGAATGTTCATGCTTCTGCTGCTTTTGATGGTCCTACTACGTGCGATGACAATTTTTCAGAAACACCACCCGCTGAAGCGCCACAACTCAAAGATGCAAGTGACAAACTTCAAGGACTTATTGATATTATTTTGGTTATTAGCAATCTATTGAAAGGTTAATTGACAGGAATATATGTTTTATGCTAGCATTGTGATCGACTTGAAAAATATATATGAAAGTCATTAAGTCATAAAACCATAGGTATGTTTCTCTTTACCAATTTAGTTCGAGCACTCACATTTGTTTTAATAACGGCAAACTAGATGTCTTATATATTTCNCATCCGGTTCAGCCGAGACCGGCATTGTGTTTGTTATTTAATTTCTTCCTTTTCAGCTCCAAGTTCCTTGATGTCGAAACTGCAGGCACCAGGATTACCTCGTCGACTGGGAACATCTCCTTTGCAGTCGACTACTCTCCGTAGACAGTCTTGACCCCTCCCGCTGTAGGGAATTTTAGTGCCTGGTGTAAGCTCGAGGGTACCGCCCTTATGTTGTGAACCCACGGCCTTCCGAATAGAGAGTTATACCTCATGTCCCATTCGATCACGTAGAACTTTGTCTCTTGGATCATCCCGGTGGTGTTCATCGGCATGATTATCTCACCTTTAGTAGTAGTTTGCATGACATGTTAAATCCATTCAACACCCGAAATGTTGGCACAAGTTGGTCTTGTAATCCCAATTGTTATAACTGATGATGTTGGCCAAGCTACCTAGATCAATTAACATACCTTTAACTCGAGATTTACTGATAAGTATGGATATTACCAGCGCATCATTGTAAGGTTGTATGATGCCCTCAGCATCCTCGTCACTGAACGAAATGGTTCTCTCCGGGACATAATCTCGATGCGTTTCTCCCTTGTGATAGATACTTTAATGCGCTTTATCATTGGCCCTTGGGGGACTTTGACCCCTCCAATGATCATGTTGATGACGTGCTGAGGCTCCTTTTGTTCAACCTATTTGTTGGTGTCCTTATTCCTGAAGTGGTTTTTGGCCCATCACTCAGAAATCCTCGGAGATGCCCGTTGTTGAACAACCGGGCAACTTCTTCTCTCAATTGTTGGCAATCCTCGGTCCTATGGCCATGAGTGTCGTGATATTTACACATCAAGTTAGGATCTCTTTGGGTAGGGTCGGACTGCAATGGTCGTGGCAACTTTGTCTCTTTGATGCGCCCAATGGATGACATGATGCTAGCAGCATCAACATTGAAGTTACAATCTGATCATCTCGGCGCTTCCCTGCTCCTGAGCGGCTTGTCAAAACCATTTTTGCTCATCATACCTTGACTACTGGGCCCTCGATCGCCTCTCTTTTTGTTCCTTGTGGGGTGACGCCCAGACCCATTTCCCCGATGGTCCGCGTTGTATAGTTGGTACCGCTCCCGGACTGGTCTTGACTCATGATCAATGACTTTCTTAGACATATCGTCAGCTCTGATGGGATAAACAGACCCCGAAAGGGCTCCGAGTTGGTCGTCCTCAACCCTGATCTTTGACTGGTACCTGTTGTGGACGTCGGCCTAAGTCACCGTCGGATACTCTACCAAATTTTGTTTTAGATATTGTGAAGCCAAGGAACTTCCGGGGTTAAGCCCTTGAGTGAATGCCTGGATGACCCAATCATCTGCACCTGGAGGTAGATCTATCTGTTCCATCTGGAACCTTGACGCAAATATCTTGACACTCTTATTGTTTCTTTGTTTAACCTTGAAAAAGTCTGACTTCTTGGTCTCGACCTTGATGGCCCCGGCATGGTCCTTTACGAAAGCATCTGCAAGTATAGCAAAAGAGTCAATGAAATTTGGGGGTAAGTTATGGTACCATATTATTGCTCATTTGGACAAAGTCTCCCCAAACTTCTTTAGTAACACTGACTCGATTTCATCGTCTTCCAAGTCGTTCCCCTTGATTGCGCACGTATAGGAGGTCACATGCTCATTCGGATCCGCGGTTCCATTATATTTTGGGATATCAGGCATACGAAACCTCTTTGGGATCGGCTTCGGTGCCCCGCTCAGAGAAAAAGGCTTCTGGATAAATTTCTTGGAATCTGTCCCTTTCAATATCGGGGGTGCTCCTGGGATTTGATCGACCTTGGAATTGTATGTTTCCACTTTCTTATCATTGGCCTCAACTTTATTCTTGCCTGATTCTACCCGCTTCGTTAATGCTTCAAGAATCTTCATTATGTTCAACTTCACCCGATCTCTCAGTGATCTGTTTGTTCCTTCGGATGTTTTTTCGAGATTGTACGGGATCAACCCCTGCTGGGGATGTGGCTTTGATTCTGTAGTTGTGCTATCTCTGCCTATTGAGCCTACAATATTTCGAAGATTAACCGTAGGCTTACCTCATCGCCTTCGTCTTCGGGTGCTTCTCGATTGTTGGTCGGGGTCCCCCGCGAACGTTATTTTCGGGATCAGTTGGCAGATTGGCGTTGATGGCCACCTTCAAGTTAGCATAAATCGGATTAACAACTGGGACTCCGTTGGAATCAGCATGAGGCACCTCGTTGCTAGGCACCAAATTATTGTTTTCGCCATGATAGCCAGACTCAGCGTCAATATTCAAGTGGGCAGATTGAGAATTTGACATTCTTGGGCTAACATGAAATTAAAACTTTAAAGAACAAGCATAAAATAAGGTGTGTTATGGAAATTCGTATCAAATCACCATTATTATCCTTAGCCCCACGGTGGGCGTCAAATTATTTACCCTAAAATCGGATAACAATTAAAGTTGTATGCGGATTTAAGAATATGTTGATTGATTCAACACAAATAATCAAGAATATTAGATAAACGATTGAAAGACAAAATGAATGATCAAACCAGTTGTAATGTTACGGCCTAGCTCGAACTTAGGTTGAATAATAGTTTTGCCCTTGATCGGACCCTCAGTATGAACCCAATTGCGAATGATGAACAAACAGTTCAGTAAGAACTTTGCAATAGCTAGAAAGCGGAAATTAAATTTGTATTGCCTTGATTTGCATGTTACAATGTGTGCCTTAAAAGAAAAAAAACCTCCCCTTTATATAGTAGGAGAGTTTCATCCATAGTATAAGTCTAAAAAGGGTAAAAATCTTCATTTCTCACTAATTAGTGATCTGTAACCGATATCGAGCAAGATCCGCGCCATGATATCCAGCCAGGTACGAATATCACGGCCCTTCATCCGTCATATATGTAATCGTTTATCGTATTTTCCGAGGTTTTAGTACTCGTTCTGGGTCCGGGGAGCGTCGTTTTATCACGCTCGGTGATAAACACATCGTTCTTCTTTCACGGGTCTCGATATGACAGGATCTCGGCCTCGATTTCAGTCTCGTACGTCCATGCCCTTCTTCCGATTTTTTCACCAAGAAATCGGGTTATGCTCTGTCCCTAATTTTACCCGTATACAAACAGCATATATCGTATGACCATAAACTGATGCTTTTCACTCCAAAGATTTTAAGCAAGCTTCTTTTTAATCTTTTGGTTCTTCTGTATGATCGATCATTTTTTTTAAAGGTATTGTAAGGATTCAAGGTCGTGTAGCTGTTTTATTTGGTTTCTTCAATTTGTTGTTTTCATTTTTAGTTAAGGCCGATATATTTCTTTAGTAAACTAACATGGCGAAATTTTAATGCTACATTCATTAATAAAAATACCATAACATTTTGAAGGTTTTTGAATTATCTCGTCTATGTGTTTATATAAACACATAGACGAGATAATTCAAAAACCTTCAAAATGTTATGGTATTTTTATTAATGAATGTAGCATTAAAATTTCGCCATGTTAGTTTACTAAAGAAATATATCGGCCTTAACTAAAAATGAAAACAACAAATTGAAGAAACCAAATAAAACAGCTACACGACCTTGAATCCTTACAATACCTTTAAAAAAAATGATCGATCATACAGAAGAACCAAAAGATTAAAAAGAAGCTTGCTTAAAATCTTTGGAGTGAAAAGCATCAGTTTATGGTCATACGATATATGCTGTTTGTATACGGGTAAAATTAGGGACAGAGCATAACCCGATTTCTTGGTGAAAAAATCGGAAGAAGGGCATGGACGTACGAGACTGAAATCGAGGCCGAGATCCTGTCATATCGAGACCCGTGAAAGAAGAACGATGTGTTTATCACCGAGCGTGATAAAACGACGCTCCCCGGACCCAGAACGAGTACTAAAACCTCGGAAAATACGATAAACGATTACATATATGACGGATGAAGGGCCGTGATATTCGTACCTGGCTGGATATCATGGCGCGGATCTTGCTCGATATCGGTTACAGATCACTAATTAGTGAGAAATGAAGATTTTTACCCTTTTTAGACTTATACTATGGATGAAACTCTCCTACTATATAAAGGGGAGGTTTTTTTTCTTTTAAGGCACACATTGTAACATGCAAATCAAGGCAATACAAATTTAATTTCCGCTTTCTAGCTATTGCAAAGTTCTTACTGAACTGTTTGTTCATCATTCGCAATTGGGTTCATACTGAGGGTCCGATCAAGGGCAAAACTATTATTCAACCTAAGTTCGAGCTAGGCCGTAACATTACAACTGGTTTGATCATTCATTTTGTCTTTCAATCGTTTATCTAATATTCTTGATTATTTGTGTTGAATCAATCAACATATTCTTAAATCCGCATACAACTTTAATTGTTATCCGATTTTAGGGTAAATAATTTGACGCCCACCGTGGGGCTAAGGATAATAATGGTGATTTGATACGAATTTCCATAACACACCTTATTTTATGCTTGTTCTTTAAAGTTTTAATTTCATGTTAGCCCAAGAATGTCAAATTCTCAATCTGCCCACTTGAATATTGACGCTGAGTCTGGCTATCATGGCGAAAACAATAATTTGGTGCCTAGCAACGAGGTGCCTCATGCTGATTCCAACGGAGTCCCAGTTGTTAATCCGATTTATGCTAACTTGAAGGTGGCCATCAACGCCAATCTGCCAACTGATCCCGAAAATAACGTTCGCGGGGGACCCCGACCAACAATCGAGAAGCACCCGAAGACGAAGGCGATGAGGTAAGCCTACGGTTAATCTTCGAAATATTGTAGGCTCAATAGGCAGAGATAGCACAACTACAGAATCAAAGCCACATCCCCAGCAGGGGTTGATCCCGTACAATCTCGAAAAAACATCCGAAGGAACAAACAGATCACTGAGAGATCGGGTGAAGTTGAACATAATGAAGATTCTTGAAGCATTAACGAAGCGGGTAGAATCAGGCAAGAATAAAGTTGAGGCCAATGATAAGAAAGTGGAAACATACAATTCCAAGGTCGATCAAATCCCAGGAGCACCCCCGATATTGAAAGGGACAGATTCCAAGAAATTTATCCAGAAGCCTTTTTCTCTGAGCGGGGCACCGAAGCCGATCCCAAAGAGGTTTCGTATGCCTGATATCCCAAAATATAATGGAACCGCGGATCCGAATGAGCATGTGACCTCCTATACGTGCGCAATCAAGGGGAACGACTTGGAAGACGATGAAATCGAGTCAGTGTTACTAAAGAAGTTTGGGGAGACTTTGTCCAAATGAGCAATAATATGGTACCATAACTTACCCCCAAATTTCATTGACTCTTTTGCTATACTTGCAGATGCTTTCGTAAAGGACCATGCCGGGGCCATCAAGGTCGAGACCAAGAAGTCAGACTTTTTCAAGGTTAAACAAAGAAACAATAAGAGTGTCAAGATATTTGCGTCAAGGTTCCAGATGGAACAGATAGATCTACCTCCAGGTGCAGATGATTGGGTCATCCAGGCATTCACTCAAGGGCTTAACCCCGGAAGTTCCTTGGCTTCACAATATCTAAAACAAAATTTGGTAGAGTATCCGACGGTGACTTAGGCCGACGTCCACAACAGGTACCAGTCAAAGATCAGGGTTGAGGACGACCAACTCGGAGCCCTTTCGGGGTCTGTTTATCCCATCAGAGCTGACGATATGTCTAAGAAAGTCATTGATCATGAGTCAAGACCAGTCCGGGAGCGGTACCAACTATACAACGCGGACCATCGGGGAAATGGGTCTGGGCGTCACCCCACAAGGAACAAAAAGAGAGGCGATCGAGGGCCCAGTAGTCAAGGTATGATGAGCAAAAATGGTTTTGACAAGCCGCTCAGGAGCAGGGAAGCGCCGAGATGATCAGATTGTAACTTCAATGTTGATGCTGCTAGCATCATGTCATCCATTGGGCGCATCAAAGAGACAAAGTTGCCACGACCATTGCAGTCCGACCCTACCCAAAGAGATCCTAACTTGATGTGTAAATATCACGACACTCATGGCCATAGGACCGAGGATTGCCAACAATTGAGAGAAGAAGTTGCCCGGTTGTTCAACAACGGGCATCTCCGAGGATTTCTGAGTGATGGGCCAAAAACCACTTCAGGAATAAGGACACCAACAAATAGGTTGAACAAAAGGAGCCTCAGCACGTCATCAACATGATCATTGGAGGGGTCAAAGTCCCCCAAGGGCCAATGATAAAGCGCATTAAAGTATCTATCACAAGGGAGAAACGCATCGAGATTATGTCCCGGAGAGAACCATTTCGTTCAGTGACGAGGATGCTGAGGGCATCATACAACCTTACAATGATGCGCTGGTAATATCCATACTTATCAGTAAATCTCGAGTTAAAGGTATGTTAATTGATCTAGGTAGCTTGGCCAACATCATCAGTTATAACAATTGGGATTACAAGACCAACTTGTGCCAACATTTCGGGTGTTGAATGGATTTAACATGTCATGCAAACTACTACTAAAGGTGAGATAATCATGCCGATGAACACCACCGGGATGATCCAAGAGACAAAGTTCTACGTGATCGAATGGGACATGAGGTATAACTCTCTATTCGGAAGGCCGTGGGTTCACAACATAAGGGCGGTACCCTCGAGCTTACACCAGGCACTAAAATTCCCTACAGCGGGAGGGGTCAAGACTGTCTACGGAGAGTAGTCGACTGCAAAGGAGATGTTCCCAGTCGACGAGGTAATCCTGGTGCCTGCAGTTTCGACATCAAGGAACTTGGAGCTGAAAAGGAAGAAATTAAATAACAAACACAATGCCGGTCTCGGCTGAACCGGATGAACGAGGAGTAGACGAGGAGGATGATTACGGAGTCCTGAGATCATTCATTGCTCCTGATGACATCGACGCCACCAAATCGACGGTTGAAGAGTTGGATCAAGTCATATTAATCGAGCACATACCAGATCGAAAGGTGTACCTGGGCACGGGGTTAACCCTCGAGCTCAGGAAAAAAACTCATTGATTTTCTTAAAGCTAACATATATTGTTTCGCTTTGTCCCATCTTGACATGTCGGGGATCCCACCAGAGGTAATCACTCATAAGCTGAGTTTGGACCCAAAGTTACATCCGGTTAAGTAGAGTAGGAGGCCATAGTCCGAGATAAAGCATGCGTTCATCAAGGACGAGGTATCCAAACTTCTTAAAATAGGATCCATCCGGGAAGTTAAATACCCGGGCCGGTTAGCTAATGTAGTGGTAGTGCATAAAAAGGGAATAAGCTAAGAATGTGTCTAGATTACAAAGATCTAAATAAAGCATGCCCTAAGGATTCTTTCCCTTTGCCTAACATCGATCGGATGATCGATGTGACGGCCGGGCATGAGATACTCAGCTTCCTTGATGCCTATTCCGGGTACAACAAAATTTGGATGGACCTAGACGATCAAGAAAAGACTTCTTTCATCACTAAATTTGGAACCTACTGTTATAATGTAATGTCGTTTAATTAAAGAACATCGGTGCCACCTATCAATGCCTAATAAACCGGATGTTCGAAGAACGGATAGGAAAATTAATGAAAGTTTATATTGATGATATGTTGGTCAAGTCCCTGCGAGAAGAGGACCATTTGAAACATTTGTAGGAGACCTTCGACATACAAAAGAAATACAATATGAAGCCGAACCCGGAGAAGTGAGCATTTAGGGTTGGATCGGGAAAATTCCTTGGGTTCATGGTATCCAATAGGGGGATCAAGATCAATCCCTACAAAATCAAGTCCATAGAGGACATCACTATGGTGGACAACGTCAAGGCTATCCAAAGGCTGGCCGGGCATATAGCCGCCCTGTGCCGATTCATCTCGAGGTCCTCGGACAAGAGCCGTTGATTTTTCACACTATTGAATAAGAACAACAACTTTTCCTGGACCCCAAAATGCCACCAAGCTTTGGAGGAACTCAAACGGTACCTATCGAGACCCCTCCCCCCCTACAGCACACTCCGAAGGCGGACGAACAACTGTACCTCTACTTGGCGGTTTCCGAGGTAGCGGTAAGTGGAGTCCTAATCAGGGAAAAAGAAAGTATGTAATTTCCTATTTACTATGTCAGTAGAACCCTCGGAGTGGCCGAATCAAGGTATCCTCACCTGGAAAAATTAGCGCTCACTTTGCTTAGCGCCTCAAGGAAGCTGAAGTCGTACTTTCAATGCCACCCCATATATGTCATAACCTATTACCCGCTAAGGAATATCATGCACAAGCTCGATCTCTCGGGTCGGTTGGACAAATGGGCCGTGTAAATTAGAGGGTACGATATCGAATATCGACCTCGAATTGCCATAAAATCACAGATTTTGGCAGACTTCGTGGCCGAATTTACGACGGCCTTAATACCCGAAGTCGAAAGGGAATTATTGTTAACCTTGGGGACCAATTCAGGAATCTGAACCCTTTTCATGGATGGTGCCTCGAACGTGAAGGGGTCCGGGCTCGGCATCGTATTAACACAGCCTATGGGAAATGCAATTACGCTATCTATTAGAACTGTGAAATTGACTAACAATGAGGCCTAGTATGAGGCCATGATAGAAGGTCTAGAATTGGCTAAACGCCTTGGGGCCGAGGTGATCGAAGCTTAGTGCGACTCCCTCCTCGGGGTAAATCAAGTTAACGAGACGTTTGAAGTAAAAGAACAACGGATGCGAAGGTACTTGGACAAATTACAAGTAACCCTGCATCAATTAAAGGAATAGACCCTGCAGCAAGTTCCCCGAGATCATAACAGTGAGGCCGATGCTCTGACTAACTTGGGGTCGTCGGTCGATACCGATGATTCGGTTCAGGAATGGTAGTGCGGCTAATGAAGTCGATGATAGAAGAAGGCCACGTCGAAGTAAGCTCAACGAGTTTAACTTGGACTGGAGGAAAACATGCATAGATTACTTGAAGACCAGAAAATTGGATCCCAAAGAATCGAGAGCCCTACGCTCCAACGATAGCAGATTTAGCTTGGTCGAAGGGGCAGTGTTCATGAGAACCTTTGATGGCCCGCAAGCCAGATGCTTGGGACCGGAAGAGACCGAATACGCCATGAGAGAAGTTCACTAAGGAAATTGCGGGAACTATTCAGGGACAGGAGAATCTTTAGTTCGGAAACTAATTAGGGCCGACTATTACTGTACCAAAATGGAGAAAGATGCGAAAGACTTTGTACGGAAATGCGATGACTGCCAGAGACACGCCCCGATGCTCCATCAACCGAGAGAAATGCTCTGCTCGATTTTGTCCCCGTGGCCATTTATGAAGTTGGGAATGGACATCGTCGATCCCTACCATGGGCACCTGGTAAAGCTCAATTCATACTATTCATGATTGATTACTTATCCAAATGAGTCGAGGCTCAAGCATTCGAAAAGGTTTGGGACCACATAATATGTCGATTTGGGATACCGGCCGAGATCATTTGCGATAATGGAAAACAATTCATCGGCAGCAAGGTGAATAAATATTCGAAGATCACAAGATCAAGAAGATACAATCAACACCTTATCACCCTAGTGGGAATGGGCATGCAGAATCAACAAACAAGACCATACTTCAAAACCTGAAAAAGAGGTTGACCGGTAGGGAAATGAAGGAAGATCCTGCCCGAAGTCCTGTGGGCATACCGTACGACTTCAAAATCAGCACCGGGGCCACCACATTTTCCTTGGTCTACGAAGCCGAAGCCTTAGTACCAGTCGAGGTGGGAAAAGTGAGCCTCAAGTTCCAGTATGCAACCGAAGAGCCAAACGGCGAGGCCATGATCACGAGCCTGGATCTATTGGATAAAAGGTGGGAGGCCACCCTGGTCCAGTTCGCTGCCCAGAAACAGCAAATACAAAGGTATTACAATCGAAGAGCTAGCCTATGACACTTTTAAGTCGGGGACTTGGTGTTGAGGAAGGTAACATTACACACCAGGAATCTGAACGAATGGAAGCTAGGCTCGAACTGGGAGGACCGTATCAAGTTGTTGGAATAATCGGCAAAGGCTCATATAAACTCGAAGCGGGAAACGACGTACAACTATAGAACAACTGGAACGTGACACACTTAAAGCGATACTACTTCTAAGGTACAGACCCAATTACTTTTTAATCATGTTATAAATCGGACTAACGTATGTAGGTAATCGGCAGAGGTTGGATGTGGCTATTAGGTTTGAAAGCACGTATTGCACTCTTTTTTCCTTGAACCAGTTTTGTCCCGAAGTGGGATTTTCGACAAGGTATTTAACGAGGCAATAGTAAAACGTGTTACCTTAGATTTGAAGACCGATTTCAAACTGGAATCAATGATCGTTTGCTTCACGTAAACAATATTCGAGCCCTTACGAGTTCGACCTCGAATACTAGGGGCCATCACCCTCGGATTAAGGCCTTTAGCAACGGAAAATGAAACCTTTATGTGCTAAAAGCTAAGGCTTGGTAGTTAGGATTTATTTTAAGGGCCAAATAGTCATATGAACCATGCCCACATACTCCACTCTAGTCATGACATATGTTTTTATGCGCTTTCAATCGTGTACCTTGCATACTAAGAAATGAAAGAAATTCCCACTTCCCTTACACTTTGTTACTATGCGTTTTTGCTTCTTCGAGCCCACCGACTACCCCTACTCGGGGACTGTCGCCCGATGAAAATGTGGACAACCCGGGCTACCGAATCTTGATGCACAACACCTATTAGGAGGTGCCCAAAGATAAAAAGCTACGACCACCCTGAAAATGGCTTGGAGACGTCCTAAATCCGTAACCAGAAAGTAATGCCCTTATGAAAATTCAAAACCTACTAAAAGGTTACCCAAGGCAAAAATATCATCTAAAAATACTTAAGCATCTTGAAAACCTACGGTCTTACCAAGGGTTCAAAGCCACAAGCAAACAAAGTTGCATCGAAGTCGGGCTTCGTTTGAACCTCCGAAAAATGAATGCCCTAGAACTACATTTGATTCTATGCTAAGGCATCAAAAACAATACACAAATAGGAAATGCAAGAAGATGCTGGAAAAGTTAAGACACAATATTGCCATAAAGGAAACGTTTTTTTATATATTCCAAAATATATTTAAAAAGGCTTGATAGAACGGCCTCAAAATAAAAAAAATACATAAGAAAGATAGAAAAATAAAAAACTAGAAAAATACAAAGACATCTACGCCTGGTCTTCACCAGGGCCCGACTCGTCGCTAGAACCATCAGAGCCCTCAAAGCCCTCGGACCCCTTGGAGCCTTCAGGACCCTTAGACTCGTAGAGCTCCTTTGCCTCGGCTCCGAGCCTCCTAGATTCTTCCATCTTGATTGATAGGTCAAAGCCTCATGCGTGGATCCCATCGATGTTCTCTCTCCGAGTTAGCCACTTTACGTATTCACACTTCATTTTTAAGCGGGTCTCGGCTGCCTCCGCATCGACCTTATACTGGTCCACCATTTTGTCACGACCCCATATTTCCCTCTGTAGGATGTCATGATGGCACCTAGTCTCTAAGACTAGGTAAGCCTAACAGTTTGCGAAATAACTAAATAACAATAGGAACTCAAATCTCAACACATGATATGTAAATAGAAACTGTATTTTAAATAATTGAAACTCCCAAAACCCGGTAGGAATAAGTCACAAGCTTCTAAGAGCAAATACTAAGTGTTTCTATACATCAAAGTCTAAAGAGAATAAGAGAAGCAACATGATACGGATAGAGGCGGATTCTGAAGTCTGCGCGGACACTGGCAGATATACCTTGAAGTCTCCATGTACAGTCCAGCTCACTAGTATCTGGCCTGGTAGGAAAAATCTGGATCTGCACAAAAAGATGTGCAGAGTGTAGTATGGGTGCACCACAACGGTACCCAGTAAGTGTCAAGCCTAACCTCGGTAGAGTAGTGACGAGGTCAGGTCAGGGCCCTACTGGTTAAAAAGAAAAGTAAGGCAGCAGATATAATAATATTTGAAATGACTACAAATTTAAATAATGAGAAGCTTCAGAAAATAATAGCACAGCAAAACAGAGGTAAACAACAGGGGCTCTCCCAAGGTACCGCCTCGTAGTCCCAAATTTAAATATGCAAGACAGGGGGGATCTCCCGAGGAACCGCCTCGTAGTCCCAAAGTAAATATGCAGTACAGGGAGATCTCTTGAGAAATCGCCTCGTAGTCCCAAAGTAAATATACAGTATATGGGGATCTCCCAAGGAACCGACTCGTAGTCCTAAAGTAAATATGCAATACAGGGGGATCTTCCGAGGAACTGCCTCGTAGGCCCAAAGTAAATATGCAGTAGAGAGGGATCTCCGGAGGAACCGCCTCGTAGTCCCAAAGTAAATATGCAGTACAGAGGGATCTCCCGAGGAATCGCCTCGTAGTCCCAAAGTAAATATGCAGCAGATAACCAAACCGAAGGAACAACGAATTTACAGCAAGAAATCTTATAGTTAAAGATTTAATTCAAAATAGGGGAAGTAGGTAATTCAACCAAGCATGTTGCAAAAATTGCAAGTAAGAGTTAAGGCACGTAGTAATGCAATACTAGGCTAAACATGATCACTACATATGCTAAGGTAGTACACGACGCTCACATATTACAAATTGTCACAACAGTACCAAAGCCTAAGGGGATTTTCCCCACACAAGGTTAGATAAGTCACTTACCTTAAATCTCGGCCAATCAGTCAAGTAGTATGTCTTTCCCTCGATTTTCCAACTCTGATCGACTCGAATCTAGCCAAAATAATTTCATACTATAAATATAACTAGAAGGAACTAATTTAAATAATGAAACTATGACTTTAGCAAAGAATCAAAAATTCGGTGCAAAAAGTCGACCCGAGCCCAAGTCTCGGAATCGGGTAAAAGTCACAAATTATGAACACCCATTCGACCACGAGTCTAACCATACTAGTTTCACTCCAATCCGACTTTGAATCGACATTCAAATCTCAAATATTTGTTTTATGAAATTTCTACAATTTTTTCCAAATTTCCATCTCAAAATACTAATTAAATGATGAAACAATGATATATTCATGTATATTAACTAAATCCGAGTTAGAATCACTTACCCCGGTGAATTTCTTGAAAATCCCACGAACAATGGCCATAAACCGAGCTCCCAAAGTCCAAATATGAAATAATACTCTAACCCTCGTTCATATAGTACAAAATATGATCTCCCATTGTGCTGACCGCAAAACATTTGTGCGGTCCGCACATTTAAGGTCTCTGCGGCCGCAACCCAAATTGTGTGGTCGCAGTTCAGCAGTATCTGCACTACCTGGATTTAGTAAATTAACAATAACTTTCTGTAAAATCTCCAAATGATGAATGGTTTACCTTTCTGAAAACTAGACTCAAAGGGCTACAGCTTTTATTTTTGGATCATCTCCAAATTATTTATAAATCAGAAGATATAAGCTTCCGAAGTCAGACCATCAAACCTGCATATTCTCCTTTTTGCGGCTGCAAGAGGATTTCTGCGATCCGCAATTTTCCACTGCGGTCCGCAATTTTCCTCTAAGGTCCGCACATGAGGCTTTGCCTCAGCACTCCAAAATGTGCCCCCGCACTCCAACTGTTCACAGAACATCATCAGAGTGCCGAATTGCCCAAACTTATTCAAAACTCACCCCAAAACACGCCTGATCCCCCTAGACCTCGACCAAATACACCAACAAGTCCTAAAACATCATATCAACTTAGTCGAGCCCTTAAATCACATCAAGTAATGCTAAAAACATAAATTGTGCATCGCTTCAACCCTAATGAACTTTAAACTTCAAACTTCTACATCCGATACCAAAACCTATCAAATAAAGTTCTATTGATCTCAAATTTTGCATACAAGTCATAATTGACATTACAGACCTACTCCAACTTCCGGAATCGAAATCCGACACCGATATCAAAAAGTCCACTCCCGGTCAAACTTTCCAAAATTCATCAAATTTCCAACTTACGTAAATTGGCGCTAAAATGACCTACGGACCTCCAATTCAACATACGAACACGCTCCGAAGACCAAAATCACCCTACGGAGCTATTGGAATCATCAAAACTCCATTCCCAGGTCATTTTCAAATACTTCAAACTACGGTCAATACTTAGAACTTAAACTTCCATTTTAGGGACTATATGTCCCATTTCACTCCGAAACCAAAAACAAATCCTCCCGACAAGTTACGTAACCACAAACAAGTTACGTAACGACCGGTCAAATCGTTGCATGCTAACCCTCTTAAAACAAACATTCGTCCTCGATCAAGTATAGAGACATACATGATGTCAAAAAATAAGAGGATAACTGCTGCGCATTTCATGATCGGTCTCCCAAGTCGTCTCCTCGACCGGATGACCCCTCCACTGAACTTTCACTGAAGCGATGTTCTTCGACCTCAACTTTCAAACCTACCTGTCCAAAATGGACACTGGCTCCTCAACATAAGATAGATCCTTGTCCAACTGGACTGAGTTGAAGTCTAACACATGAGACGGATCACCGTGATACTTCTGAAGCATGAAAACATGTAACACTGGATGAACTACATAGGGACTAGGTGGTAGTGCAAGTCTGTAAGCCACCTCTCCAACCCTCTCAAGAATCTCAAATGGCCCGATATACCTAAGGATCAGCTTGGCCTTCTTTCTGAACCTCATAAAACCCTTTATGGGTGAAACTCAGAGCAAGACCCTCTCCCCAACCATGAATGCAACGTCGCGAACCCTCTGATTCACTCTTCTACTTGGTCTGTGTTGTATGAAGTCGATCCTGAATCAATTTAACCTTTTCCAATGCACCCTGAACTAAGTCTGTACCCAATGGCCTAGCCTCTCATAGCTCAAACCAACCCGCTGGAGACCGTCACCGTCTACCATACAAAGCCTTATATGGGGCCATCTGAATGCTCGCCGCATAACTGTTGTAGGCAAAATCCCCAAGTAGCAAGAACTGATCCTAAGCATCCCAAAATCAATCACACACGCACGAAGCATAAGTAGTATCCACATGAATGAAATGAGCTCACACGGTCAACCTATCCACAATCACCCAAACTGCATCGAAATTCCTCTGAGTCTGTGGGAGCCCAACAATGAAATCCATAGTGATCCGCTCCCACTTCTACTCTGGAATCTCCAACTTCTAAATCAATCCACCCGGTTGCTGATGCTCACACTTCACCTGCTGACAATTTAGGCAGCGAGCTACATATCCCACTATGTCCTTCATCTGCCTCCACTAATAGTGCTGCCTCAAGCCCTGATACATCTTCGCGGCACCTGGGTAAATGGAGTATCATGAACTGTGAGCCTCCTGAAGAATTGACTCACGCAAACCATCTATATTGGGCACACATAACCTGCCCTGCATCTGTAATACACTGACATCTCTAATAGTGACTTCCTTGGCATCACTGTGCTGAACTGTGTCCTTAAGGACAAGTAGATGGGGGTCATCATACTGACGCTCTATGATACGATCATAAAGAGAAGATTGAGAAACCACATAAGCCAAAACTCGACTCAGCTCGAAAACATCCCATATGACAAACTGGTTGGCCAAGGCCTGAACATCCAAGGGTAAAGGCCTCTCTGGTACTGGTAGATATGCTAAAGTTCCCAAACGCTCCGCCTTGCGACTCAGGGCATCGACTACCACATTGGCCTTCCCGGGATGATAGAGAATTGTGATGTCATAATCCTTAAGCAGCTCCAACCATCTTCTCAACCGTAAGTTAAGATCCTTTTGTTTAAACAGATGTTGTAGACTCCGGTGATAAGTGAAGACCTCACAATGAAGACTATACAAATAGTGCAGCCAAATCTTTAAGTCATGAACAATAGACGCTAACTCGAGGTCGTGGACAAGATAGTTCTTCTCGTGAACCTTCAATTGTCTGGACACATAGGAAATCACCCTACCGTCTTGTATCAACACAGCACCAAGACCAATATGCGACGCATCACAATACACCGTATAGGACCCCGAACCAATAGGCAACACCAACACTAGGGCTGTAGTCAAAGTAGTCTTGAGCTTTTGAAAGCTCTCCTCACAATCCTTGGTCCACCTTAACGGAGCACCCTTCTAGGTCAACCTGGTCATAGGTCCTGTAGTAGACGGGAAACCCTTTACAAATCGGCGGTAGTACCCCGCCAAACCAAGAAAACTCTGGATCTCTGTAATTGAGGACGGTCTAAACCAAATCTGCACTGCTTCAATCTTCTTCGGGTCTACCTTGATCCCCCCACTCGATACTATATCACCCAAAAATGCCACTTAATCTAGCCAGAATTCACACTTCGAAAATTTTGCATATAACTTCTTATCTCTCAAGGTCTGAAGCACGGTCCTCAGGTGCTTCTCATGATCCTCCCGACTCCGGGAGTACACCATAATGTCGTCAATAAATATAATGACGAAAGAGTCAAGATAGGGCTGAAATACATTGTTCATCAAGTGCATGAATTTTGCTGGGGTGTTGGTTAGCATAAAAGACATCACAAGGAACTCATAATGACCATACCTAGTCCGGAAAGCAGTCTTCGGGATATCTGGCTCCCAAATTTTCAACTGATGATAGACTGAATGCAAGTCGATCTTAGAGAACACTCTGGCACCCTGAAGCTGATCAAATAGGTCATCAATACGTGGCAATGGATACCTGTTCCTAATTGTAACCTTGTTCAACTAGCGATAATCAATACACATTCGCATAGAACCATCCTTCTTCTTTACAAACAAGACAGGAGCACCCCAAGGCGATACACCAGGACGCATGAACCCTTTATCAAGTAACTCATGTAACTGCTCCTTTACCTCTTTCAACTCTGTTGGGGCCATATGATAAGGTGGAATAGAAATGGGCTGAGTGCCTGGTAACAAATCAATGTCAAAGTCAATATCTATATGGAGCGGCATGCCCAGAAGATCTGCCGGAAATACGTCTGCAAAATCCCTCACTAACGGAACTGACTCGATGGTAGAAGTATCAACACTAATATCTCTCACATAGGCCAGATATGCATCATACCTCTTCTCAACCATTCGCTGAGCTTTAAGAAATGAGACAGCCCTTCTAGGAATGTGATCTAAGGTACCTCTCCACTCTAGCCACGGTAGACCTGCCATAGACAACGTCACCATCTTGGAATGACAATCAAGGATAGCGTGATAGGGCGACAACCAGTCTATGCCCCAAATAACATCAAAATCCACCATACCGAGCAATAATAAATCGACTCTGGTCTCAAAACCACTAAGAACAATCAAACATGACCGATACACACGGTCAACAATAATAAACTCACCCATTGGTGTAGATACATAAACAAGTGAACTCAGAGAATCACGGGATACATCCAAATACAAAGCAAAATAAGATGACAAATAGGAATAAGTGGAGCCTGGATCAAATAAGACTGATGCATCTATATGACAGACCATAATAGTACCTGTGATAACAAAATTTGATGCAACTGCATCCGTCCTAGCAGGAAGGGCATAATATCTGGCATGGCCTCCTACTCTAGGGCGACCTCTAACATGTCAGACCTCCACCTCTAGTTGACTGTGCAGGTGGGGTGGTAACTGGTGTTGTAACCTTAGCTTGAAGACCTAGTAGAGCACGCGGTGCCTGAGAAATCTGTGGAGGTGCACCCCTCCTGAATCTGGGGCAATCCCTTACTATATTACGAGTGTCGCCACACTCAAATTAAGCGCTCGGAGGGCGTGACTGATGTGACTGGCTCGGTCCTGATCGACTGGACTGACCACTGAAAACAACCAACAAAGGAGGCACACTAGACACTGGTGGTGCATAATAAGGATCCTGGGGCCTAGTAGTGGCCGAAACATCACTGGAAGATGGAAGTACTGAATGAGCAGGGCAACTCATATAACCCCTGCCCTAACGAGTTGCCGCTGGGTCATTAGTACCACTATAAGTGCCAGAATCTCGAGACCTCTTGGCCTCTCTCTCATCTCTATCAGTCAGCATACCCTCTAACCTCCTAGCAATCCCTACTACCTGCTAGTACACAATATCCATCTCTAACTCTCGGTCTATGCTCAATCTGATACTGGGGTTGAGCCCCTCAATAAACCGACGAACCCGCTCTCAAACAATAGCAACCAAGGCCGATGCATACCTAGCCAAATCACTGAATCAGACCGCATACTATGACATGGTCATAAAACCCTAGCGCTACTGCTCAAACTCTACGTGCCAAGCATCTCTGAGACTCTGGGAACATTCTCTCTCAAGAACATATCTGAGAACTAAGTCCAAGTGAGTGAAGCTGCCTCAGCCGGACTATCCAACTTGTATGTGTGCCACCACTGCTAAGCCGCTCCTCTAAGCTGGAATGTAGTGAAAAAAATCTCACTAGTCTCCGCAACACCCATAGTACGGAGGATATGGTGGCACTCCTCAAGAAAACCCTAGGCATCCTCTAACGCCAAGACATTGAAAGTAGGAGGGTGGTACTTCTTGTACCTCTCGAGTCTGAGCTGCTCCACCTCAGAAACTGCTGCCTTAACCTCGGGTCGAACTGGAGCTACCAGCTACATCGGTATGATCTCTAGATCCTGGTCTACATGAACCCCCTTCTCTACGGTACCGACGACGGGAGTCTGTGCTCCTTCCCTGGCCTAATATGTGGCAGGAGCAAGCGGTATCAATCCTGCCTGAGCCAAGGTGCTGAACATGCTCAGAAACTGGACTATAGTCTCCTGGAGGGCTGGTGCAATAACAGGCGTCTCAGGTGCCTACCCTCCAACTGGAGCTACTGGTGGATCCTCTGTAGCAGCTCGTGCGGGTGCTCTGGCTGCACTACGTGGACGTCCTCAGCCCCTACCTCGGCCTCGGCCTCTCGCGTCTCTAGTAGGGGGCGTGGGTTTCTGGTCATCCGATCCAGCTATACGTGTCCTCACCATCTATGAGAATAGAAAGACATAAATTTAGAGCCTGAAGTCAAAATCTCACACGATAAGGAATCAAAGAAGTGAAGCTTCTTCCTAATAGTTCTATAGCCTCCCGAAGATAAGTACAGACGTCTTCATACCGATCTGCGAGACTCTACTAAACCTGCTTACGACTCATAACACCTATGAACCTAGTGGTCTGATACCAACATGTCACGACCCCAATTTTCCCTCTGTAGGATGTCATGATGGCACCTAATCTCTAAGACTAGGTAAGACTAACAATTTGTGGAATAACTTAAGAACAATAGGAACTCAAATATCAACACATGATATGTAAATAGAAACTGCGTTTTAAATAATTGCATCTCCCAAAACTCGGTAGAAATAAGTCACAAGCTTCTAAGAGAAAATACTAAGTGTTTCTATACATCAAAGTCTAAAAAGAATAAGAGAAGCAACATGATAAGGATAGAGGGGGACTCCGAGGTCTGCGAACGCTGGCAGATATATCTTGTATACAGTCCAGCTCACTAGTATTTGGCCTGGCAGGAAAAACCTGGATCTGCACAAAACGATGTGCAGAGTGTAGTATGAATACACTACAACGGTACCCAGTAAGTGTCAAGCCTAACCACGGTGGAGTAGTGATGAGTTCAGGTCAGGGCCGTATTGGTTGAAAAGAAAAGTAAGGCATAAGATATAATAATACTTGAAATGACTAAGAATTTAAATAACGAGAAGCTTCAGAAAATAATAGCACAGCAAAATAGAGGTAAACAACAGGGGCGCTCCCAAGGTACCGTCTCGTAGTCCCAAATGTAAATATGCAAGACAGGGGAGATCTCCCGAGGAACCACCTCGTAGTCACAAATTAAATATGCAGTACAGGGGAATCTCCAGAGGAATCGCCTCGTAGTCCCAAAGTAAATATAGATCTCCCTAGGAACCTCCTCGTAGTGCCAAAGTAAATATGCAGTACAAGGGGATCTCCCGAGGAACCGCCTCGTAGTCCCAAAGTAAATATAGATCTCCCTAGGGACCTCCTCGTAGTGCCAAAGTAAATATGCAGTACAAGGGGATCTCCCGAGGAACCGCCTCGTAGTCCCAAAGTAAATATAGATCTCCCTAGGGACCTCCTCGTAGTGCCAAAGTAAATATGCAGTACAAGGGGATCTCCCGAGGAACCGCCTCGTAGTCCCAAAGTAAATATAGATCTCCCTAGGGACCTCCTCGTAGTGCCAAAGTAAATATGCAGTACAAGGGGATCTCCCGAGGAACCGCCTCGTAGTCCCAAAGTAAATATAGATCTCCCTAGGGACCTCCTCGTAGTGCCAAAGTAAATATGCAGTACAAGGGGATCTCCCGAGGAACCGCCTCGTAGTCCCAAAGTAAATATAGATCTCCCTAGGGACCTCCTCGTAGTGCCAAAGTAAATATGCAGTACAAGGGGATCTCCCGAGGAACCGCCTCGTAGTCCCAAAGTAAATATAGATCTCCCTAGGGACCTCCTCGTAGTGCCAAAGTAAATATGCAGTACAAGGGGATCTCCCGAGGAACCGCCTCGTAGTCCCAAAGTAAATATAGATCTCCCTAGGGACCTCCTCGTAGTGCCAAAGTAAATATGCAGTACAAGGGGATCTCCCGAGGAACCGCCTCGTAGTCCCAAAGTAAATATAGATCTCCCTAGGGACCTCCTCGTAGTGCCAAAGTAAATATGCAGTACAAGGGGATCTCCCGAGGAACCGCCTCGTAGTCCCAAAGTAAATATAGATCTCCCTAGGGACCTCCTCGTAGTGCCAAAGTAAATATGCAGTACAAGGGGATCTCCCGAGGAACCGCCTCGTAGTCCCAAAGTAAATATGCAGAAGATAACCGAACCGATGGAACAACGAATTTACAACAAGAAATCTTACAGTTAAAGATTTAATTCAAAATAAGGGAAGTAGGTAATTCAACTAAGAATGCTGCACAAATTGCAAGTAAGAGTTAAGCCATGTAGACATGTGATACTATGCTAAATAGGATCACTACATATGCTAGGGTAACTCAGTTAAGGAATTTAAAAGAAGACAACCCGGCGAGAACCAGAATTTCCATATTAGCCCGTGTACGCACTCGTCACCTTGTGTACACGATGCTCTCATATTACAAATTGTCACAACAGTACCAACTCCTAAGGGGATTTCTTCCACACAAGGTTAGACAAGTCACTTACCTCAAATCTCGCTCAATCAGTCAAGTAGTATGCCTTTTCCTCGATTTTTCAACTCTGATCAGCTCGAATCTAGCCAAAACAATTTCATACCATAAATATAACTACAAGGAACTAATTTAAATAATGAGACTACGACTTTAGCAAAGAATCAAAAATTTGGCCCAAAAGGTCGACCCGGGCCCACATCTCTGAATCAGGTAAAAGTCACAAATTAGGAGCACACATTCAATCACGAGTCCAACCATACTAGTTTCACTCAAATCCGACTCTGAATCGACATTCAAATCTCAAAAAATTGTTTTATGAAGTTTCTACAATTTTTCCCAAATTTGCATCTCCAAATACTAATTAAATGATGAAAATAATGATATATCCGTATATATTAACCAAATCTGAGTTAGAATCACTTACCCCGATAAAGTTCTTGAAAATCCCATGAAAACTCGCCACAAACCGAGCTCCCAAAGTCCAAATATGAAATAATACTCTTACCTTCGTTCATATAGTCCAAAATTTGATCTCCCATTGTGTTGACCGCAAAAGCTTTGTGCGGTCTGCACATTTAAGGTCTCTGTGGCCGCAACCCAAATTGTGCGGTCGCAGCATCTGCACTACCAGGCTTTAGTAAATTGACCATAACTTTATGTACAAATGCACAAATATACAAATGATGAATGGTTTACTTTTCTGAAAACTAGATTCAATGGGCTACAACTTTTATTTTTGGATCATCTCTAAATTCCTTATAGATCAAAAGTTATAAGCTTCCCAAGTCAGACTATCGAACTTGCAGATTCTCCTTTCTGCGGCCGCAAAGAGAATTTCTGCAGCCGCAAGAGAATTTCTGCGGTCCGTAATTTTCCTCTAAGGTCTGCACATAAGGCTTTGTTTCAGCACTCCAAAATGTGCCCCTGTACTCCAACTGTTCCCAGAACATCATCAGACTGCCGAAATGGCCAAACTCGTTCAAACCTCACCCCAAAACACACCCGAGACCCCCGAGACCTCACCAAATACACCAACAACTCCTAAAACACCATACAAACTTAGTCGAGTGCTTAAATCACATCAAACAATACTAAAAATACAAATTGTGCATCGATTCAAGCCTAATGAACTTTAAACTTTAAACTTCTACATCTGACGCCGAAACTTATCAAATCAAGTCTGATTGACCTCAAATTTTGCACACAAGTCATAATTGACATTATGGAACTACTCCAAATTTTGAAATTGGAATTCGACCCCGATATCTAAAAGTCCACTCCCGGTCAAACTTTGCAAAATTCATCAAATTTCCAACTTTTGCCAATTGACGCTAAAATGACACGCGGACCTCAAATTCCACATATGAACACGCTCCTTAGAACAAAATCACCCTACGGAGCTATTGGAATTGTCAAGACTCCATTCTAAGGTCGTCTTCATATACTTTAAACTAACGGTCAATACTTAGAACTTAAACTTCCATTCTAGGGACTATGTGTCCTATTTCACTCCGAAACCAAAAACAAATCCTCCCGTCAAGTTATGAAACCACAAAATGAAATAGAGGGAGATATAATTAGGGATTCGGGGCTAATACTCTCAAAATAACCGGCCGGATTGTTACACATTTCCTCGGCATCAGCAGGGGTTGTATCCAATTTGGACCTCTGTGCTGCATATTCTCTTCCGAGAGCATCCCCTTCTGTGACGGCCGAGCTCAATTGTGCCAGGAGATCATCATTCAGCCAAGACCACTTATCGGCTTTGTCTTTCTCCACCAAAAGTTGTTTCTCGGTCGATGCTAGCTCCGCCTTCGCAGCTTCCTTCTCCGAAGCCAGCATGTCCATCCTGCCCTTCTATACTTCGGTCATGGCCTTGACCTCGTCCTTCTCAGCCCGCAGCTGGTCGATCAGGTCTATCTTCTATTGGAACTGCGAAGTTGTGTTGTTAGTCACCATGACTAGTTGCTCATATTTAGCTTCGAAGATATTTACCTTCTCAGCCAGGTCGGCATGTTCCCGCTTCAGGGTCGAGGCCTCCTTCTGAGCTTTTTCCAGCTCGGCCTGGAGAATCGAAAGTTCTTTAAGGGCATCGTCCTATTTCTCACTAAGAGCCTTGTACATGTCCTTCTTCTGGGCCTACTCTTTGACTTAAACTCGAGTTGGCTAATCTCCAAGTGGTACCGGAGGAAGCTTTCATGGTGAGCACTGAAACCTGTAAAACACTGAAATTAGTAGGGGACATCAAAAAGAACCTAAGTGGGATTCACAAAGGGCTACAAAAGGGTTAATGCCTTATCCGGTTTAGCGCCTGGTGCGCCTCGTTGAAGAGACTTGACGTGCCCACCTCGTTCATCTTTGCGTGGTCCTCCTCGGTCACCAGGCATCGAAGGTAGCTAGCTATACCCACCAGAGCAGACAAGACACGGGCATCCTCTGGGATTGTGAGAACGACCATCCTTTTACACTTGGGGTCCACGCTCGGAGCGGGAAATTACTTCACTAGTTTTGGACTCGAAATCGGACCGCCAGCTCTTAAGGGCACGTTCTTCTTCGGGGCCTTCAGGTGACCAAGACCGAAACAATCCTCCAATGCAGCTATGTCCATGCTGTCGAAAAACATGTTGAGGGCATCATTTGGACTCTATGCTACCTCATTTGACTTCATTTTGCCGCTTGGGCCTCCTCGAGAATAGACTCGGTATAGGAGGCGTCTCTGCGAGGTCAATAATACCGGTTACCTCCTGCGGAGCAGGGGCGACTTCTTGGAAGGCCATAGCCTCTGTCTCTCTCTCTAGTTCCCAAGTTAGAGGGGGATCGACCTCATGATCCTTTTTCTTGGTCGTCTCCTGCTCCCCTACATTAAGGGTCGACCCACGAGCAACAAAAAGGTCATCATCTTCGGGCTCATCCCTAAGCCGGTAAAGAGCACCGGGGTCTGAAACCTTGGACTAGGTGCTCTTCTTCGGCCTCCGGACCCGGATGGCTACCCTTTTCTTATTCTTTGCTTCGGGTCCGAGGAACCCCAGGACTTTCTCTTTTTTTTTCTTCTTTTCCTCCTTTGCGGCAACCCCGGTCTTTCCCGAAATGAAGGGCTCAGCAAGCAAGGACGGATCTTCGTCTTCATCCAGCTGCCTAAGTTCGGTGGTCTTAGGGAGACCTGTAAGAAAAAAGAAAAGGTTATCACTGCGTAAGTTAAGAGCATGGTGGTAACTATTCAGGGAAGAATCTCACCATGAGAACGGGCCTCCCATTTTCCCTTCGAAAGTTTTCACCATGCACGCTCGGAGTACTGCATATTCTTACAGATTCCCTCGATCCACTACTTGAACCTGGGGATTGCATCAGGAACTTGGGGAACAGCTGCACGACCACAAGCACAAGCAATAAGAGAAAGAATAAAAAAGAAAAGAAATAAATACACAAAAAGACAATACTTACGAAATGCGTTCCACTCCTCGGGGAACGGGAAAAACTTGGGGGGAATTAGGTCTTCAATTTTCACCCGAACGAACCGCCCATGCTAGCCTCGGTCTTGGTCCTCGTCAATGCTCGAGAAAGGAGCCTTGCTCTCTCGACGAACGAGCTTGATCAGTCCTCCTTGGAAGATTCGGGGACTGTACAGGAGGAGTAGATGGTCGAGGGTGAACCGAGGAGATTCGGTGTTGTTCACAAAATGGCGTAAGAGGATCACGATCCTCCAGAAGGATGGGTGAAGTTTCCCAAGGCACACCTCGTACCTTTTGCATAAAGTAAAGACTATAGGGTCCACTGGGGCGAGCATGAAGAGGTAAGTATAAATACTTAGATACCCTTTCACGTTAGTAGTAATATTGTCATTGGGAACGACCATGTCCTTACCCTCCCATTTACTGTTCGCTCGGACCACGGATAGGGTTTCTTCAGTAAATGAGCATATGTATCTCCATGCTCCCTCGCCTCGGACTTATTGGGTGGAAGCCTTTTCGACCTTGAAGTCATCCCCGATAGAGCAGGCCCCGGGTATGAAGCTCTTCATGGAGGTTTCCTGAGCTACCTCGGCAACGGCCACCTCGGCATTTGCGGCCGGGTGGAAAGATGAAGGGGTAGCATCTTGAGGCACTGACTTGGTAGTTTTTTCCATTATCATCTGGAAAATATAGGTCTGAATAAAAATATGAAGATTTGAAAATGGTCTGAACGTATGAAGGTCTGAGGTGAAGGTTCAAAGAAGGTGTATGAAGATGAAGATGAAGATATGAAGGCTCAATGAACAATGTATAAAGATCTGGAAAAGTTAAAAGTCGTTAGAATGTTCGAAGGTAAAGTCTAGAATCGAAATGTGGAAAAGCTGAGAAAGGCTGAGGCTTTTATAGCGGAAAATGCAATCAATGCGCGACATTTCACATTCGGAGACAGCCAGCCGATGACCGACATATGTCTGAAGTCAGAATGATGCGACTGATGGGACGTTTCGATTTACCCCTCATCTCAGTTATAATGTACGAAGAAAGAAACCGGGGTTTATCAATTATTTCCCATCGTTTCAGTAAACCTACTTTCCGGAAAATGAAGGGACTATATGTATACGGGTAAAATCAGGGATAGAGCATACCCCGATTTTTCGGTGAAGAAAACGAAAGAAGGGCATGGATGCACGAGACTGAAATCGATGCCGTGAGCTTTTCATATCGAGACCCACGAAAGAAGAACGATGTGTTCATCATCGAGCGTGATAAAGCGACGCTCCCCAAACCCAGAATGCGTTCTAAGTCCTCGGGAAGCACGGTAAACGATTATATACGACGGATGAAGGGCCGTGATATTCGTACCTGACCTGATATCACATCGCGGATCTCGCTCGATGTCGGTTACGGATAAGTAATTAGCAAGAAATAAAGATTTTTACCTTTTTAGACTTATACTAGGGATGAAACTCTCTTACTATATAAAGAGGAGATTTTTTTTCTTTTAAGACACACATTGTAACATGCAAATCAAGGCAATACGCATTCATTTTCTGCTTTCTAGCTATTGCAAAGTTCTTACTTAACTGTTTGTTCTTCATTCGCAATTGGGTTCGAACCAAGGATCTAATCGAGGGCAAAACTACTGTTCAACCTAGGTTCGGGCTAGGCCGTAACACTACAACTGGTTTGATCATTCATTTTGTCTTTAATTCGTTTATCTAATATTCTTGATTATTTGTGTTGAATCAATCCACATATCCTTAAAATCACCTACAAATTTAATTGTTATCCGATTTTAGAGTAAACAATGTTCTTTTCCTTTAAAAATATTGTGATTTCTGTCATTTATTTTTCATATCTTAAATTAAAGATTAGTAAAATCTATTCTGACATCACACATATGTTACTGGCTAGTCATGAGATTGCACTCCAAAAATAAGATTACAGCATTGTACCAGCACGATTTAATTCCATGCTTATCCTAATGGCTGTTTCAGTTGCAAAATACGAAGAACAAAAATACAGCTAGTTATCGGTTGGAGAACTAATTGAGTTTTAAACAAACTGATATCCAAACATTATGCGGGTCTACAAAGGTCTCGCAATAATTAACGGTTAGATCAATATTTTGACCAGGGCTAAACATATAACTAGGAGTGTTAATAAATGACCAAAGAATAGAACTAAACTAAAAATAATATCCACTACTAAAACATTTAAGAATTAGTGACGAACAAATTCTGTAACTAAATAAAAAAATCCATAGCTAATCCTACTTAGTGACAGATTAGCGACAAATTAATTATTTCCTTAAAATCCATCACTATTTAGTTGAATTATTATCAGGATGTGTAAATGATATATTTTCTCAAAGAGTAATTAGTTTGATTGTGTTATGTTGGAATATAGCTACCGAAATATGTAGCCGTGTATTTCAAATTTAAGAAAAATCCAACAAAATCGAAAAACCGACAAAATCTTAAAAGGTAAACCAATAAAAAAACCAACTTAGTTGGTTTGTTTTAGTTTCAATATTTAACCACTCGACTTAATTGGTTTGATTTTTGTTTAGGAGAAATCCGACCAAATCGAACCATAAACACCCTAGCCTTTAATATGTTAGAAATTTGTCCTAATTTTCTTACCTTATTTGGATTTATTCTTTTACTTTAAGGAAGGGTAGACTATTAACCATAATTATTTTACTTTTCCTTAAAGGAAAATATAGATCTCTTCCATATTTTACAGATTCTTTTCTTGGAGGAAAAGATTGTGGTCTCTATATATTGAGAATCATTCCTTTACAGAAAAACAAATACAAGAATATCCACAATATAGTCATTAAGAGAGTTTTATTTAGGGGAAAAATTTATTCTCTCATAAGCTTTTTCTCTTTTATATTAGTAAATCATATGTAGGTCACTTGACCAAACCATTTTGATATATTATACTTCTATAGTATTTCTTTGTTTTGTCTGATTTATCTTCGTCAAAGGTTTACTTTGATAGCTTCCGCAAGACGCCTTGTTACTTTCGATCCCAACAAATGATATCAGAACCAATGGTTCAACGAGGTTGAAAGCGGGTACAAAGCAGATACAGATCAAGTTGCTGCCTATTGACGATAATGAAGATTTTTATTAAATAAGTTTTTTTTAAAAAGTCTGAAGCGCTACATGTGGAGGTGAATTTTCAACCATAGTTTCAAAAATCTTGCTACTATATCTTTAAAATCAAAACTCACTTTTAACCCTGCAAAGAGTTCATTTTTAACCCTGCAAAAAGCTCATTTTTAACCCTGCAAAGGGCTACAAAAACTTTTAACCCGAAAGAGCTACAATACTTTTAACCCACAAGGGTTCCATTTTAAAACATGTCAAGTAGCACTGATGAAGATAATGCACGTGAAGAAGGTGAATCAAATCTTGTTGGAAAATCATGCCAAAAAAGGAAGATTTATTAGGGTTTTTGCCCTGATTTTCTTACCATATTTGAGTTTTACTTTTCTCTTAAAGGAAAGTCAAAATATTACCATAATTGCTTTTACTTTTCCTAAAAGGAAAATATAATTTTCTTCCATATTTGGTTATTTATTGTCTTGGGAGAAATGTTTTGGACATCTATAAATTGAGGACATCAATTCCCACAACTAAACAATACAATACCATTCATAATGTAGTCGTTTAGAGAGCTTTGTTTAGGGAAAGAATTTTCTCTCAATAGAATTTTATGTTTTCTTTTTATATGTAGGCCAATTGGCCAAATCATATTTTTTATGCATATTTTAGTATATATTTTTTTGTGTCTGATTTTTTCGACGTCCAAAGTTTACAACTATTAGCTTCCGCATGACGTCATATTATTTTTGATTCCAACATAATATATCATTAATAAAAATTTCTCAGGTTTAAACTTATTAGTCACAAAGAGAGAGATAGAGAGAGAGATTTACCTATAGCAGAGCAATCCATGTTGAATATCCTATACAAGGCTGGCTCAAGCCTAAGGCCACTAAAGCAATTGCGATATCTCCTAAATTGAAAGTCCAAGCGGACCAAGCCATTTTTTGCTTCAAAATAGAATTGCATCATTTAAATGAATAAAATATATTATAGACATTCTAAAGATTTTAGATCACTAGATAATGATAATTTTAAGGAAACAATCACGTAGGAAGCTATTTGGTTTATTTCAAACGTATTAAAACTATTCAAACATATGAAAACATTTTTTACGTTCTATTTAGTGATAAAATTGATTACTAGATGATGAAAATTTTAAGAATTATTATGTTAACTTTGAATATTTCCTAAAATAGTATATAGGTGTTTGTGAATGGTAAGGATACATAATAGATGGCTCGAACACATCTGTTATCATGAATGAGTTCAAATAGAAATATACACAAATTATATTGTATAAATTTAAACCACTTAAAATGAGAATATTGTCGGTCATTTAGAATTATTGGCATGTGCTAAAAGAAAATACTAAGCCCATCTCGTGCTTACACTATGGAGAAGAAGGTGAGAGAGAGAAGGCTGATCAAAGTGAAGAAAAGAAGAAAAGAAAATAGAAACAATGATCGAAATTTAACAATATCTTGGAAGGAGCTTGTAGTGCTAAACCATCATCTTTAGTTTCCTTTGGATTTGTGCTGGGTAAGGTCAGACCAGCAAAACATGTTTGCTGGACACTCATGCTTATTAATCTTGTGTTTGTCCCCATTATGCTTCTATAGAGTTGTGAGCCCTGCAAAGTTATTTTATTGCAGATAAAGGATACAAATAAAGTAAGAGGGTGTTGGTTTCCCATTTAGTGGATGGTTTTGTGAAGTGGATGGTTTCCTTTTCAACATGAAGGATTTTTGAAAAGATTTCTACACCAACTTCAGCTGTTCAGATTTTCTTGGATTTATTAATGCTACGCTTTCCTGCTTACAGTATTTTAATAAGAGTAAATAACTAGAAAAAATTACGTCGGCCTAAATGATTTGGTCGCACACAATACTATTTGTTTCCTCTATTACATAAGCATCATATGAGAACGTGGGTTCCACCCGGTATTTTATGTTGCATTTTTTAAAAAATGAAGTGTTTTTACTTTATTAATAATGTTCTACTTATAATATCTATGTGTGTGATTTAAATTCGTCCTTTAAGTTTTCTATTTTGTTGTTACAAAGGTCGTTAGATGGATACTTTTGGTTTATTAATGAAGTCTTAAATAATTAAATGAATGATGTGGTGAGTTAAAGTCCACTTTTATAAAGTTTTTGCCGGACAAGTATCAATCTTAGAAATTAATAATCTCTCTCTATATATAAAGTTGGGACTTGTCAAGGCTGATGTGGCATACTCAGAGATCAGGAATCATATTTATCCCTGTTCCTAAATTGTTTTGCCCTTTTCCTCAATATTTCGGCATTTAATGTGCTTAAGAAAATTCAAAGGTCACGTCTCTAATATCTTAATAACCAGTTTGTAACCTCCCTGTCTTTATTATATAATGTCTCTTCTATTTCTTAATGCCTATGTTTCCCTCTAGTATATTAATCCTTCATGAAATTTGCCGGAGAGAATATGCATCCTAACAACGCTGGCAGATCGATACTCTCGTCTACATTCGGGTTCATCGTTCAAGAACGCTCTTTTCGCCGGTTTGCATTTCGGGGTAGATTTTCACGAACCGAAATTTCCCACGTTCAGGATTGTGATGACACGTAACATTTCACTTGCTATGCAAGTAACGTTAAAATAATCTTAACTATATTTTTTAAAGCAAATTTAATTAAATAGAAATCAATTACTGAGTTAAAGTGCGGAAGACCATAAATACCGAATTATCAAAATACATCCCCAAATCTGGTGTCACAAGTGCGTGAGCTACTAGAATAATACAAATAAAGGTATGAATAAAATTCAAGCTGTTTGAAAGATAATACACAGCTGAAATAAAATAGAAAGGGACTTCAGAACTGCGAACGTTGTGCAATTATGCCTCAAGTCTCTTCTGAGTAGCTGAATCCGAGCACGTCTATGGTACGCTACTGGGACCAACTCCGAAATCTGCACAAGAAGTATAGAGTATAGTATCAGTACAACCGACCCCATGTACTGGTAAGTGTCGAGCCTAACCTCGACGAAGTAGCGACGAGGCTATGACAAGACACGTACATAAACAACCTGTACAAGTATATATAAATATGAAGTAACAATAATACAATAAATAACAAGTTATAAATTGGGAGGGAACATGCGAAGGGGAATGATATAATAATTTCAGCAGGAAATGTATCACTTAGCAGTCAATTAATTCATCAACAATAAAATGAGCACATGATAATATGAAAATGGCATGGCACCACCCTTCGTGCTTTTATTCTCATTTGATACGGCATCACCCTTCGTACTTTTACACTCTCTGAAAATGACACGGCATCACCCTTCGTGCTTTTACACTCTTCCTTACCATGACAATAATATTATGAATAATAAAAATGGCACAACATCACCCTTCGTGCTTTTACACTCTTCCTTACCATGAAAAATAATAATGTAAATTCGGAAGAGTATTTAAATGCGGGGATATACACTTATCAATCAACTCAAAATCGGAATACCGACCTCGCCTTCCAAAATATTCAACGATAATTAAAGGAATACTAATTTTACGAATAATGATCAAATAATCAATAATAGATTTAAGCAGGAATATCTTAATTAAATAGGTAATTATTCACAATAAACAAATTTCACCCGCATGCTTTGACTCAACCACAACGCATAAGTACTCGTCATCTCACACATACGTTGTACCCACACATTAAATCATGTAGCAAATAGACAAATAAGTCCTACTCCCTCAAGTCAAGGTTAACCACGACACTTGCCTCGCTTTGCAACCAAATTCAAGAATCCAATAAACCTTTGCCTCGCGAATTCGTGTCCGAAATCCTCAAATCTAGTCATAAACAATTCAATATACTCAATACAAATCGTAAGAATTAATTCCATATGAATTTACTAATTTTTCGGATTAAAATCTAAAATTAATCTAAAAAATCATCAGTGGGGCCCACGTCTCAAATCTCAAAAAAACTTACGAAATCCAAACACCCGTTCCGAGACGAGTCCAACCATGCAAAAGTTACCAAATTCCGATATCAAATGGACCTTCAAATCTTAATTTTTCGTTTTTGGAAAGTTTTACAAAAATTCCAATTTCATGCATCTAAATCTGAAATAAGTGATGAATATATACATGGATTTATGAAATATAATCACTTTTGGTTATATAACACTTACACAATTCAAAGTCGTGAACAATCCCTTTGAAATCGCCTAAATCCGTGATAGAAATGTCTAAAAATGAGAAAACTCTCAGACTCTTCGATTTATACACTGCCCAGGGATTTTCGCACCTGCTGTGCCAGAGCTCGCACCTGCGCATCCGCTTTTGCAGAAGGGGTTTTGCTTCTGCGAACCTCACTTGCCCAGCCTTCGCTTCTACGATGCTTAGGGCCGCATCTGCGGTCGCCTTTTTGCGCAAAAATCGCCGCACCTACGGCCAAGACCCTCGCAGGTGCGATCACATCAGAGGCAGCAGTTCCAGCATTTTCCTTCAGTCCGAATTTGATCAGTTAACCATCCGAACTCACCCGAGGCCCCCAGTACCTCAACCAAATATATCAACAAGTCTTATAATATCATACGAATTTAGTTGTGTCTTCAAATCACATCCAACAATAATAAAAACACGAATCACACATAGCTTCAAGCCTAATGAACTTTGAAACTTCTAATTTCTACATACGACGCCAAAACCTATCAAATCAAGTCCGATTGACCTCAAATTTTGTACACAAGTCATAAATAACATAACGGACCTATAAAAATTTTCAGAACTCAAATCCAACCCCGATATCAATAAAAGTCAATTTGTGGTCAAACATTGAAATATTTAAGCCTTTAGGCTTCTAGTTTCCGTTAAATTTCCGTAACTTGAGTTAGGGACCTCTAAAGTAAATTCCGAGCATACGTTCAAGTCCCTAATCACGATATGGACCTACTGAAAAAGTCAAAACACTGATCGAGGTTCATTTGCTCAAAATATTGACCAAAGTCAACTTAATTGAGTTTTAATGCTCTATTTCACATTTTAATCCATTTTTCACATAAAAACTTTCTGGAAAATTATACGGACTGCGCATGCAAGTTGAGAAATAATAAATAGTATTTTTTGAGGTCTTAGAATACGGAATTAATAATTAAATTTAAAGATAACCTTTTAGGTATCACATAGATGCATGGAAGTTGTATATCACTTGATAAACAACACCCAACTAATATTGTCCATAATGTTTTAAAGTTTTAAGTACTAATATAACCGTCACTTTTGTTTAAACTCTTAATTAGGGATTCTTGTGTAAGATTTATGTTTTCATCTTCAATATGTTTTGTTTTTCCCTCATCTTTTGATTCGTAGCACCACTGAAGTTTGCATCTCTTGGTTGTTTTGTTGTCCCCTTTGTGAATTAAATATGTTCTGTTGATATGGTTTGTCTACTTCTTAATTTGTTAGGAGAGATTGACACACTGGTTGACGTCGATTTTCTAGAAAACTTGCTCTGTCGTTGGTTGTGCCAATCATTTTTCTCTAATCATCTTTGTTTTGTTTTTTATCCATTTATTTTATTGGGCAAATGTTGTTTAGCACTTCTTCTTCTGCAAGTGAACATAAATTTTCTTCTATATATATTTGTGAAAGTGTATATGAAGTTCTATTGTTGTTTGCCTTCATTCATGTTTGTGAATTTATCATCTAATACTATGCACTTCGTTTATCTTTATAAATATAACTGATAATTTTATTTGTTTTGTTTCTATGACAGATTTGTTTTCCTCTGGATAAGCTCTTAGGGATGATTTATGCCCCTGTAGATAAGCAAGCGCTACACTTACGATGAGTACATCGGGGCCGTTATTTCCTTGTGTCTTTTATCAACTAGTTCCTTTCTCTAATGTCTTCAAGGTTGCTACCATTAATAAATTACTTTCTTAATTGAAAGAGGAATCCTTGACTTATATCTATTTTGGCAGTCTAGGAAAGATGAGTTCTATTCTAATGCTTGGTTTCCACCACTTACTGCTCCCGAAAGGACTTCAAAACTAATCACATTTTTCAACAGATCTTATCTGGGAACAAGACTCCCGAACATCTTCCTAAATGTGAAAATAGGTGTATCCATTCAAATATATAATTGATTCTTAGCATTGAGCAATAATTTATTACTGAAAAATATTGTTCTTTGCCACATTCAAATATATGAATTCTTAGATGACGACGGATTTTTAGTAACTGCTCTCATATTTGGGAAGTCATGTGAAATTTTAGCAATGGAGTTCTTATTTTGAAGTTGTTCTTAGTATACTTCATTTCTTTTTTTAATTGTTTGGTAAACATTTGTCTTAATCAAAGTCATCCCTTTGAGTAATAGCTATGTTAACCATTTCCTTGGTGCTTCACGTGTACTGTTAAATTTTTCCTTGCGTATTTTTTGTATGTTAGTGTTTTTAATACTTTGACATTATAAAATATATCACTTCATAATGTTTATGAGATTTTTACGACTAAAGGAGACATGAGTAAATTTCTTTGGCCAATAACTCATTTATCTTTTTTCTTTGTTGTTCTGTGTGAGTAAATGACTTTTAATTGCTCTTATTTATTTTATATAGGCAAGTTAATTATGCATGTGAAGGGAATTAAAAACTTTTCCGTTTCTCTTATTTATTGCTGTTTATTCAAAAAATCGGATAACGTTAAATTTAGATATGGTTCTAAGGGTATGCAAATTCCTTTGATACAAAATGACAATACAAGTATTTTTGCTATAAAATGTGAATGATGGACGAGAAGGCTGAAATGAATTACAAAAACAAGCACAATAAAATCTTAATGTATCTTGGAGGACCTGCCTCTATTGCAGTCTATCCCCCTTTTTATAGTAGATGGTCATTGCTTTATCTATAACAACATAATAAAATAATACATATAGTGGAAGACCCATGATGGTTTGTCTCTTCCTTGATTCTCACCAAGATTCTTTCCCTCGGTGCGGTTATAACGGCTCTTGTCTGCGAGCTTGGCACTGGCTCGAGCTCGATGTTAGATCGAACCCCCAGTCTTGGTTCGAGCTCAGTTCTGCCTTGGGT
>AWOL01S0072126.1:29853-47057 GCA_000715115.1 Nicotiana otophora | reverse complement strand
TTCTCGTATCCATCTCGGTGTAAAGCAATTCCCGAGATCAAGTTCATCCCAAATCAGGTACATGCCGCATGTCCTTTAGAACCAATGTGCATCCGACATTTGCCTTGATACAAATGTCACTGATCCCCACAATCTTTGAGTAACTTGTGTTATCCATTCTCATAGTGCCGAAATCACCTGCTACATATCTACAAAAAAGATCTCTTACTGGTATGGCATGGTAAGATGTTGTTGTATCAACCACCTATTCCGACTCTGGACCTGACAAGTGCATGCATTCCTCATCCTCATTTATAAAGAGGACAACGTTATCATTGTTTTGCACCATGGCAGTTGTGTTGTCGTCATTCTTTTGGCCACTGCTTTCATCTTTGTCGTTCCTTGGATTTGGGAAATCTCTTTTGAAGTGACCTGGTTGATCACAATTATAGTAATTTCTGGCTCTTGATTTGGATCGGTTATTAGACTTCCCACGAGCTCCGGATCTACCATAGTTTCTCTAACTCCTTTGATAACGCATGTCTCTACCTTTTGTGATGAGATCATATCCTTAATTTTCAGGCTTCTTTCTCATCTTCTCATTGAGTAGAAGAGCTGATGTGATATCTTTCAACTCAATGGTAGTCTTACCATGCAGGATGGTTATTTCCAGATTATCGTACGAAGATGGAAAGGAGTTCAACATCAAGATGGCTTTATCTTCTTCCTCAATTTTCACTCCGAGATTGGCGAGCTGTGTGATTAGTCCGTTAAACATATTTAAATATGACAAACAATTCATACCTTCACCCATGTGTAGGGTGTATAGCTGCTTCTTCAGGCATAATTTATTTTTCAGCATTTTGGACATATATAAGCTTTCCAACCTTGTCCAAATACCACATGTGGTGTCTTCATCTATGATGTTATTTACCACAGCATCTCATAAGTGTAGCCTGATTACACTAGCAGCCCTTTCATCCAAGTTAGCCCAATCCTCAGCTTTCATGATATCAGGCTTTTTGGCATGAGCATCTAGTACCTTGTATAATCCTTGTGTGATGAGCAGATCCCTCATCCTTCTTTTCCATGTTGAGAAACCGCTATCTCCGTTAAATTTTGCTACCTCGTACTTTACTCCGGCCATTTTTATTTTTCACCGAGTATAGTACAACCGATAGTGAATAGTATTTCTATGAACAAACATAACCTGTGATATGATACCCTTTATTGGGAATAAACCCCCTACAAAAATAATATTCACCATAATAAAAGCGGAATAATAACGTAGCACCGAGATACGGTAATTAACAAGAATAAAAGAGTGACTACGACACCAAGATTTTTACATGAAAAAATCTTTTGATTAACGGAAAAAACCACGGCCCCTAGACGAGAAACTGATATCACTATAGCAAGGAATTTTACACTTTGTACGTCTGAGTCAAATACCCCGAAGACCACTAGAACACATAAAAGAAATAACACTCTTTTGATATGTCACGACCTAAAATCCAACAAGCCGTGATGTCACCTAATCTCACCCTCTAGGCAAGCCAAATAACAACAATCCGATTCAATTAATATTTAACTGACTCTAATACACTCCCCAAGTACTGGTAGTACAAATCATGAGCTTCTAAGATTACACTTTACAAAGCTGGTATGAAATAAATACATCATCTGTTCGAAATGTACATAAACAAATTTTCTTTATAAATCTAAGGCTACCATTAACAAGATGCAGCTATGACCAGAACACATGTGTGTCTCCAAATTCAGCTCCCATCGATCACATCAACATCAACATCCAATATCTGCACGCAAGGTACAGAAGTGTAGTATGAGTACAACCGACCCTATGTACTCAATAAGTAACAAACATAAACTTAGGTTGCAAGTAATGACGAGCTTGTACCAAGGTCAGAGTCTAATCCAATAACCAATAACATCTCATAACAATACAATTTAAAGCAACACAAGTAATAACTCAATAATAGAATGCTCATCTCGTATCCAATTTCGGAAAATAAATATTTTCTTTTCAAGTATAACAGTAAAACTCAAATCCTTTGGCGAAAATCACCAAAAATATGAGAAAGTCTGAAAACTGTGATTTTTCCCCCAAAAACTTTCAACATGTAAATCTTTCATATTTAAATGGCATGAGAAAAAATGCATCTCTATACCTGTATGTCAAGTGTTCATGTCAATGCGATGCAACTCAGTGATAAAATCATATGCATACTCTTATAGTATTATTTCACTTAGTGCTCCCAGTCACTCAGTCCTCCCATTCACTCAGCCCTCACAGTCACTCAATCCTCTCAATCGCTAGGCACTCGCACTCAGTAGGTACTTGCGCTCACTGGGTGTCACGACTGCAAAACCTAACGTGTCATGATGGAGTCTATCGGTGGTACTAGGCAAGATGAACTTCCCAAAAATACTTCCAAACTAAATATAAAAGTAAAGTAAAGCTTTCCATATCATAAAGTTTTCATAAAATCAAAGTTAAACTCAAATTTGGAACAAAGTGCGGAAAACGAACCCCAAGCATCGGGGTGTCACCAAGTCATGAGCATCTAAGTAATTAAAAATATTATAGTCAATGTCTAAATATCAGTACAAAACGGAAATAAATGTGGAAGGAGTAACAAGGTCATGCGGACGCTGGCAGCTACCTTGCAGTCTCTGAAACTCAAACAGGCCTAGACTCAACAATCTCCGTGCTCAGACACACCTGGATCTGCACATGTTGTGCATGGTGTAGTGTGAGTACAATCAACTTAGCAAGTAACAAAAATAAATAAGGAATCGAGAAGTAGTGACGAGCTATACAGAACAATTCAGTCGATAATTTTCACAGTTAAGAGTAAATAGGAGTAAAAGATCAATTGCATAATTACCAATTCCAACAAGACAATTTTCAGCTAAATGCAGCAACAAAGTTAAATAGATGAAACCTCACATACACTGTTACTCAAACCCTCAATAACTCGACACTCAACTCTCAGCCCTCAATGCACACGCTCAATAGGTACCTGCGCTCAATGGGGGTGTTCAGACTCATGAGGGGCTCCTACTGCCCAAGCGCTATAATCTGCACGGACAACTCACATACTGCACAGACAACACATGTACTATAATATCATATCTGGATCCGTATGGAAAACTCACGTGCCATAGTATAATTATAAGGATTCGCACGGACAACTCACATGCCATAGAACAATACCTCACAACTAGGCCCTCGGCCTTACTCAGTCATGAACCTCTCTAGTCTCATAGCTCTCAATAAATAAAGGAAAAATAGCACAAATCAAAGTGTTACAGTATATCATTAGGGAAAATAATAGAGACTGAGGTAAACATGTGCAAGAATCACTTTGACTGAATATAACTACCATGAACAAAAATATAGCCTAAGCATGATTTCTACATGAAAGACAGTCAAGTTATAGTAGACAGAAATGCATATAAACACAAATAAAGGCTATTAAACTTCACAGTCTCCCCGGGACAGACCAAGTCTCAATCCCTCACGGCGTACACCCACACACCCGTCACCTAGCATGGGTGCCACCTCCAAACAATCACATTATACCAAACTATGGGTTTCATACCCCCAAGACCAGATTTAAAACTGTTACTTACCTCAACAACGTAGAACTCCTACTCTGGATTGCTCTTACCTCTCGAACCGGCCTCCAAACGACCCGAATCTAGCCACAAGAAATAAAATACGATCAATATGAGCTAAAGAAATGAATCCCACAAGGAAAATACCAAATTATAGGCCAAATCCCGAAATTCACTCAAACCCGGCCCCCGAGCCCACGCTTCGAAATTCGACAAAAGTCACAGAACCCGAAAGACCATTCACTCTCGAGTCTACCCACACTAAATTCATCAAAATCCGGCCTCATTTGGTTCCTCATATCCACATATTACCCTCTCCAAAATTCCAAGCCCTAACCCCTTATTTCACTCCAAAACTCCTACTAATTAGGTGAGAAATTAACGGGAAAAACCTTAGCTAATGATAATAGAGCTCAAGCAACTTACCTCTGTGAAAACCCTTGAATCCCCTTCAAAAATCACTCCAAAAGCTCCAAGGTCCGACTTGAAAATGGAGGAAATGAACAAAAATTCGCGAAGTCTTCTATCTATAGGTTCTGTCCAGGTTTTCTCACATGCGGCTCAAAATGTGCACGTGCGGAGCCGCTTTTGCACACAAATCTCCGCATCTGCGAAAAATCACTTAAGTGCTCGTCTCCACACATTGCTCCCTATCCGCTTCTACGACCTTGCATGTGCGGAAAAGACCTCGCACCTGCGGCCACTGCCATTCCTCCACACTTCTGCATCTGCGACTCAGCCTCGCATCTACGGGATCGCAGATGCGACCAATCTTATGCACCTACGGTTCCAGCCCAGGTCCTCTATGTCCGCATTTGCAACTCACCAAGCGCACCAACGGCCGCGCACCTAAGGCTCCCCCTCCGCAGGTGCGAAAAAACACCAGCAGCAGTAGTTCAACTGCATTTCAAAATTCCAAACCTCCCGTTAGCCATCTGGAATTACCTCAAGCCCTCGGGACCGCAACCAAACATACCAACAAGCCATATATCAATATTCGAACATTGTCGAGCCTTTGAATCACTCAAAACAACATCAAAACACCAAATTACTCTCGGATTCAGACCTAAGAACTTCTAAACTTCCAAATTCTGCAAACGACGCCGAAACCTACCAAACCATGTCCGAATGAGCTCAAATTTTACACACACATCAAAAATGATACCATGAACCTGCTCCAACTTCCGTAAATCCATTCCGACCCCGATATCAATTTTTCCACTGCCGACCGAAATCTCCAAATTTCCAACTTTCGCCAATTCAAGCCAAATTCTACTACGGACCTTCAAATCATATTCCCGACCCGCTCCTAAGTCCAAAATCACCTAACAAAACTAATGGAACCATCATAATTCAAACGCGAGGCCGTTCACACATAAGTCAACATCTGTTGACTTTTCCAACTTAAGGTTCTGAATAAGAGACTAAATATCTCAATTCATTTCGAAACCACTCCAGACCCGAACCAATCAACCCGACATATCATAATATAGTTGAAGAACACAAAAAGAAGCAGAAATGGGGATAACGGGCTATAACCCTCAAAACGACCGGCCGGATCGTTACATCCTCCCACTCTTAAACAAATGTTCGTCCTCGAACGAGTCTAGAAACATACCTGGAGCCTCAAATAGGTATGGATATCTGCTCCGCATATCTCGCTCGATCTCCTAGGTAGCCTCCTCCACAGGCTGACCTCTCCACTGCACCTTCACCGAAGTTATGTCCTTTGACCTCAACTTCCGAACCTGCCGATCAAAAATAGCCACCGGTTCCACATCATAAGTCATATCACCATCCAAATGAACTGTGCTGAAGTCCAAACATGGGACGGATCAACAATATACTTCCGGAGCATGGAAAAATGAAACACTAGATGCACGCTCGACAAGCTGGGTGGCAAAGCAAGCTTATAAGCCACCTCCCATATCCTCTAAAGCACCTCCAAATGCCCAATGAATCGGGGGCTCAACTTGTCCCTCTTCCCAAACCTCATAACACCCTTCATGGGTGATACATTCAGCAAAACCTTCTCCCCAACCATAAAAGACACATCACTCACCTTCCTATCTGCGTAGCCCTTCTGCCTAGATTGCATCGTGCGAAGCCGCTCCTGAATCAATTTCACCTTATCTAATGCATCCTGGACCAAGTTTGTACCCAAGAGCCTAGCCTCACCCGGCTCAAACCATCCTATCAGAGATCTACACCTCTTCCCATATAAAGCTTCATACGGAACCATCTGAATACTCGACTGGTAACTGTTGTTATATACAAACTCAGCGAGATAAAGAAACTGATCCCATGAACACCCCAAAGTCAATGACACAAGCGCGTAACATGTCCTCCAATATCTGGATAGTGCGCTCGGACTGTCCGTCTGTCTGGGGTGAAAGGTTGTGCTCAACTCAACCTAAGTACCCAACTCTCGCTCCATGACCCTCCAAAACTATGATGTAAATTGAGTGCCCCTATCTGAAATCATGGAAACTGGGACACCATAGAGGCGAACAATCTCTCGGATGTAAATCTCATTCAACCGCTCTGAAGAGCAAGTAGTACAAACTGGAATAAAGTGCGAGGACTTGGTCAGTCGATCCACAATAACCTAAATAGCATCTAACATCCTCGAAGTCCGTGGTAGCCTAACTACAAAGTTCATGGTGATCCACTCCCACTTCCACTCTAGGATCTCTAACCTCTAAAGCAAGCCACCCGGTATCTAATGTTCATACTTAACCTACTGACAGTTGAGACATCGAGACACAAACCCAACTATATCCTTCTTCATCCGCCTCCACAAATAGTGTTGTCTCAAATCCTGGTACATCTTCGCGGCACGCGTATGGATGGAATGCCGCGAGTTGTGGGCCTCCTCAAGAATTAACTCCCGGAGCCCATCTACATTAGGCACACATATCCGTCCCCACATCCTCAACAAGCTGTAATCATCAATAGTCACAGCCCTAGCATCACCTCACTCAACCTGTCCTGAAGAACGAGCAGGTGGGGGTTATCATATTGACGCTCCCTGATACGGTCATAAAGAGAAGACCTGGAGACCACACAAACCAATACTCAACTCGGCTTCGAAATATCCTATCTGACAAGCTGGCCTGCTAAGGCCTGAACATCCAATGCCAAAGGTCTCTCTGCTGCTGGAAGATATGCTAAACTCCCCAAACTCTCCGCCCGGTGACTTAAAGCATCGGCCACCAGATTGGCCTTCCACGGATGATATAAAATAGTGATATCATAGTCCTTGAGAAGCTCCAACCATCTCCACTAGTGCAAATTAAGATCCCTCTACTTGAACAGGTGCTGCGAACTCTGGTGATCAGTATAGATCTCACAATGAACCCCATACAAATAATGACGGTAAACTTTCAAGACGTGAATAATGGCTTCTAACTCCATATCATGAACATGATAGTTCTTCTTATGGATATTCGACTGGCGCGAGGCATAGGCAATCACCCTACCCTCCTGCATTAGAACACATCCAATACCAACCCTCGAGGCATCACAATACATGATGTAAGAACCTGAAGATGATGGCAGAACTAACTCTGGAGTTGTGGTCAAAGTAGTCTTAAGCTTCTGAAAGCTCTCCCCACACTCATTCGACCACCTAAATGGACCACCCTTTTGGGTCAATTTGGTCAAGGGCGATGCAATAGATGAAAATTCCTCCACAAAGCGATGGTAATAACCCGCCAAACCAAGAAAGCTCCTAATCTCCGCGGGTGAGGATGGTCTAGGCCAACTCTACATCGCCTCTATCTTCTTCGGATCCACCTGGATACCCTCACTGGACACCACGTGCCCTAAGAATGCTACTGAACCGTGCCAAAACTCATACTTGGAGAAATTTGCATAAAGCTTATCCTCCCTCAATCTCTGCAATACAACCCTCAAATGCTGAGCATGCTCCTCCTAGCTACGAGAATACAACAGGATGTCATCAATGAATACAATAACAAAGGAGTCCAAATAGGGCTGGAATACACTGTTCATCAAATGCATGAACGCTGCTGGAGCATTGGTCAGCCCAAAAGACATCACCAATAACTCATAATGGCCATAATGGGTCCTGAAAGCTATTTTAAGAATATCTGAATCTCGAATTTTTAGCTGGTGATAACCGGACCTCAAATCAATCTTTGGAGAACACCCTCGCTCCCTGAAGCTAGTCAAATAAATCATCAATACGAGTCAAAGGGTACTTGTTCTTGACTGTGACCTTGTTCAATTTCCTGTAATCAATGCACATCCTCATGGAACCATCCTTCTTCTTTACAAATAGAAACGGTGCACCCCAAGGTGATACACTAGGCTGAATAAACCTATTATCAAGGAGTTCCTGAAGTTGTTCCTTCAACTCCGCCGGTGCCATATGATACGGTGGAATGGAAATGGGCTGAGTACCCGCCAACAAATCAATACCAAAGTCGATGTCCCTGTCAGGCGGCATGCCCGACAGGTTTGCAGGAAACACATCTAGAAAGTCATGTACCACTGGAACAAAATCAATAACAGGAGTCTCTACACTAACATCCCTCATAAAAGCCAAATAGGATAGACAACCCTTCTCAACCATCCATTGAGCCTTCAAATATGAGATCACCCTACTATGTACATAGTCTATAGAACTGCTCCACTCAACCCTCGGCAAATCCGTCATCGCCAATGTCACGGTCTTAGCGTGACAATCCAGAACATCGTGCCATGGAGGTAACAATCCATACCCAATATCACATTAAAATCAACCACACTAAACAGCAAAAGATCCACTCTGGTCTCCAAACCCCCAATGGTCACCACACATGACTGATATACGTAGTCCACAATAATAGTATCACCCATAAGAGTAGATACATGAACAGATGAAACTAAGGCTCACGAGGCATATCCAGAAAATGAGAAAAATATGAGGAAACATATGAATACGTGGAACTAGGGTCAAATAATATAGAGGCATCTCTGTGACAAACTGAGACCATACCTGTAATCACAGTATCTGAAGCAATAGCATCTGGTCTGGCAGGGAGGGCATAGAAACGGGCTTGGCCACCCCATGACCTGCCTCCCCCTTTCGGGAGACCCCTAACTGACTGGGCTCTACCCTTAGCTGGCTGAGCTCTACCCCTGGCTAGTTGGATGGGTGGTGGAGGAACAAGTGTTGGTTCCATTGGCCAAGTACTCCGTTGTGGAGTCCCACCCAATATCCTAGGGAAATCTCTCATAATGTGACCAAAATCTCCGCACTCGAAACAACCACTACTCTGACGAAACTGCTGCTCCTGATGCCCAAAAGAACTACTTGTAGAAGCCCGAGCGGACGAGGCATGATGAGAACTCTACACTAGTAGTGCACTAAATGATGACTGGCCCTGTTGATGACTTTGAGAACCATGGCCAGATGACGCACCACAGTGAAATAGCTGAGCTGACTGAGACTGTCTGAAATGATGACCTCTACCATGCTGGAACTGACCCCCAAAAGGAGCACCACTGAATTCAACCTGACCACGAGGCCTCTTGGCTTCCCTCTCAACCCTCTCCTGACCACGAACCATCTCAATCTGCCGAGCAATGTCGAGAACCTCATCAAAGGTAGCACCAGACACCCTCTCTCTAGTCATAAGCAACCGTAGCTGAAATGTGAAACCATCTATAAACATCATGATCCTCTCCATGTCCGTGGGAACTAACTAGATAGCATGACGGGCCAACTCTGAGAATCACATCTCATACTTCATCATAGACATATCACCCTGGCGAAGCTGCTCAAACTGTCTGCGCAGCTCTATTCTGCGGGACTGAGGCACGAACTTCTCCAAAAAGACCATGGAGAACTGCTGCCAAGTAAGGGGTGCTGCTCCAACAGGCCTACACCTCGCGTAAGTCTCCCACCATCTGAGTGCAGCCCCAGAAAACTGAAAGGTAGTGAATGATACCACACAAGTCTCTAGAATACCAGCTATACGGAGTATCCTCTAACACCTGTCCAAGACGTCCTGACATTCTCTCTCTCTGTGTCACTGAAAGGTGGAGGCCGGAGTCTCCCAAACCTCTCCAACCTACACTGATCATTCTCAAGCATAGCAGGAACCACATAGTCCTGAGCAGCTACAACCGGCTGGGCTGGTTGTGCCCCCGTTGTCTGGAGTCCCTGAACAACCTGATCGGGTATGCGAGCGGCGGGAGTCTGAGTGCCTCCCCCGGCCTGAGAAGTGGTTGAGGCCGTCGAGATAGAGACCGCCTGAGCAAGGTCAGTACACGCTGTCAGAATCTGAGCTAAGGCCTCCTGAAGGCCTAAAATCACAATAGGCACATGTGGTGCCTGAGCTGGTGCATCAACAACTGGAATCTGGTCCTGACCTGGGGAAACTGGTGGATCTGCAGGTACTGCCCCAGCTGTTATGCGAGCTGCACCTCTGCCCCTACCACGGCCTCTACCGCGGCCTCGACCTCTCGCGGCCCTGGCTGGTGGTACTAGTGTCTGTCCCTCCTGACCGATAGCACGAGTCCTCACCATCTGTGAGAGAATGAAATAACAGGAGAGATAGTAATACCCAACTTGAGATAATATCACTTGATTTTCATGAATACCCATTTGGACTTGAGAAAGCCAAATTGGGCAAAATCACTCAAACTACCGAAAGGTATAGATTGAGTACACGGGTATGATAGATATATTACAATCCTAACTAATCAAACTTGCCCTAGACTTTGCTACCCGTTAGATATCCACCTAGGTAGAAGTCACTTCCCTAGTCTCTTTAAACATTTGAAAAACAACAACAAAACTATTGTCCTTAGTTTCAATTATTGCAATCTTTAGAGTAAAGTTAGACGTAGAAATCAAACCCAAACTTGTGGAAGTGTAATTAGATTCAAAACCCTCATCTAGCTTAGATATAAACCTAATTCCAAGCATTAACTCCCTATGGATTCGATCCCGACCTAGTTGGGTTAAAACTGCATCGACCACCCTCGCTACTCAATAGTAGTATAGGCTTGGACCCGATCAATGTTTGGCACTATTGCCGGGGAGTTAAATGGATTTATCTATATATCTAGGTATTTGTGTGTTTTGTCTTTATTTCCTCCGAGTCACTAATTTTATTTGTGAATTGCTTTTAGGTACAAAATGGCCCTTAACAATGAGCCCCTCAGAAATTTACTATTGGGGGAGGAGGTAGATGATGATCAAGTGGATGAGGTTCATCCCGAGCCTCAAGTAAATAGGCGAGGCCGACCACCTCAAGATAATGTCCCAAACCCTCCCCCACCTCCACCAAGATCAGCGCACCGGGTGTTGCTGAATGAGGGCTATGCAAGTGCAATAGTCCCGCCCCAAATTAGGACAGGCAAGTTCCAAATTATCAACGTGATGCTTACACTGCTTGAGCAGCAGAGTTTCTTCACTGGAGCCCCACACCAAAATGCCTACAGTATCTCAAGGATTTCATCGATACTTGTTGGGGGAGCAAGCAAACAAATGTCACTGAGAATGCACTGCAGTTAAGGCTATTTCCCTTTTCTCTATGGAGAAAGGCTTTGGGCTGGTTAGAGAGATTGCCCAATCAATCCATCCATACTTGGGATGAGTTGGACGAGAAGTTCATTGCCAAATTCTTCTCTCCCGGGCACATGGCTACACCAAGGGATGAAATTTTAGCTTTCAAACAAGAGACTGATGATCCATTGCATGAGATTTGGGAAAGATATCGCACCATGGTCAAACAATGCCCGAACAATGATATGACCGAGGCCATGATCCAACAGACCTTCTACAGGGGGATCAACACAACAAATCAGTGTGTGGTAAATCAATTCGTTGGGGGTAACTTCATGAACACGCCTTATTCTGAAGCTTATAAAATCACGGATGAGATGGCGGTACCTATTCGGAGTGGAAACGTAGAGACAATGTTCCTCAGGGTGACCCAAATGTTATTCACCTACACAAGGAGATACATGATCATGGGAAAGCTATTACGGAGTTGACAACCACCATGAATCAATTGCCCAAGGCTCAGCTTCAACAGGTTCAAGGGTCGAAACAGGTGAATGCTATGAAAAGGGTGAACATGATGGTAAACAAGAGACGACAACAAGGTCAACAAGTACAAAACCATCCGGAACAATTTGAGCAAAGTAATAGTGGGTATAATCAAGATGATTCATATGATGAGCAAGATGAAGAGCTTCAATATGTCAATAATTATCAAGGTCAAATAAGAAATGCTCCAAATCAACAACAATGGAGATCATAAGGAAACCAAGGAAACTGGAACAACCAAAGCCACCAAGGAAATTGGAGAGGTGGTAACAACAATAATCAAAGCAATTGGGGTAATCAAGGAAATAATCAAGGTAATTGGGGTGGAAATAATCAAAGCAATTGGGGGAACAATAATAATCAAGGGGGTTGGAACAATAGCAATAAAGGAAATCGGGGGTCGGACTTTCATAGTCCCCCGATGTATTAACAACCAAACAACCTGCCTCCATATCCGTCGCAAGATCCTAGTTCTTCCAATAGTGAAATGGGACGGATTGAAAATATGTTTAAGCAAATGATCGAGAAAAACGCCGACTCTGATGCCCAATTAGCCTCCCACAACACTTCTATCCGCAACTTGGAGGTTCAACTTGGCCAAATTTCTCAAGCTTTAAATACTCGCCCAAATGGGGCACTACCTAGTGATACGGTGGTGAACCCGAAGGTAGAAATACGGGGCATGCAATGGCCATGACAACAAGACATGTGAGTGATGATGTGTTGGTGCAAGATGATGATGATCCAAGCAATAATGTTCAAGCTAATGAAGAAGCGAGGATTGATATTGATAAAAATGTGGAGGAGACGCAAGAAGAAGTGAACCCGTCTAGGGAGCACGTGACTGACATGCCGGAACAGGTAGTGCCAAAGGCTAAGGCACCAATGCCAAGGCCACCTCCTCAATACCCTCAAAGACTTGCAAATCAAAGCAATGAGAATCAATTCAAGAAATTTATTGATATGATGAAAAGTTTGTCAATAAATATGCCATTGGTTGAAGCCTTAGAACAAATGCCGGGATATGCCAAGTTCATGAAGGATTTGGTAACAAAGAAGAGATCAATGAACTGTGAAACGATCAAAATGACATATCCAATGAGTGCTATGGTGCACTCCATGGCTCTAAAGTTGGAAGACCCCGGTTCTTTCACAATCTTGTGCACTATTAGGAGTGCCGATTTCACCAAAGCTTTACGTGATTTGGTGGAAAACATTAACTTGATGCCCTATTCTATGTTCAAAACATTGGGGATTAGGCAACCAAGACCCACATCCATGAGGTTGCAAATGGTAGATCAGACAATAAAAAGGCCATTGGGGATAATTGATAATGTGTTAGTTAGGGTCGACAAGTTCATCCTTCCCGCAGATTTTGTGATACTTGACTGTGAGGTTGACTACGAGGGGCCAATAATTATAGGGAGACCTTTCCTTGATACAGGGAAGGACTTAGTTGATGTGGAAGCTAGAGATCTCACCTTCCGGGTGGGCGATGAAAAAGTGGTGTTCCATGTTTGTAAATCAATGAGGCAACCAAATAGCAACGAAGTGTGTTCGTTCGTGGATCTTGTGACCGAAGTAATTGTTGATGATACATGTGCTGTGATAAATGTGGAAGATACCTTGGAAATTGTGTTATTAAATCATGATGAGGATGAGAATGAAGGCTTTGTAGAATGTGTCAATTATTTGCAAGGAATGGGATCATATACTTATAAGCCCCGAAAAGTTTCCTTGGATCTCAAAAATCGGAAAACTCCACCAACAAAGTCGTCAATCGAGGAGCCTCCCACCTTGGAGTTAAAGCCTTTGCCTTCACACCTCAGGTATGAGTTTTTAGGCCCTTATTCCACTTTACATGTTATTCTTTCCTCGTGCTTAACTAACGTACAGGTAGATGTCACCCTTATGGTGCTTCAACGGAGTAAGAAAGCAATAAGTTGGACATTGGCAGATATTCGGTGTATAAGCCCCGCCTTTTGCATGCACAAAATCATTTTGGAGGAGGATGCCAAACCTTACATGAAACATCAAAGACGATTGAATGAGGCCATGCAAGAGGTAGTAAAGAAAGAGATCATCAAGTGGTTGGATGCCGGGGTGGTTTACCCCATTTCCGATAGTTCGTGGACCTCGTCGGTGCAATGTGTCTCAAAGAAAGGGGGTATGACTATGATAACAAATGACAAAAATGAATTTATCCCTACAAGAACTATTACCGGGTGGAGAGTGTGCATGGATTATAGAAAGCTCAACATAGTTACACGGAAAGACCATTTTCCGCTTCCATTTATTGATCAAATGTTAGATAGGTTAACTGGATGTGCTTATTATTGCTTCTTGGATGGATATTCCAGATCTAACCAGATTCTTATTGCACCTGAAGACCAAGAGAAGACCACTTTCACTTGTCCATATGGAACTTTCGCATTCTCGCGGATGCCATTCAGGTTATGCAATGTACCGACAACTTTTTAGCGATGTATGGTGTCCATCTTCACCGATATGGTGGAGGACTTTCTCGAGGTTTTCATGGATGATTTATCTATTATGGGGGATTATTTTGAAGAGTTCTTGGATAACTTGGATAAGGTATTGGCACATTATGATGAAACTAACTTGGTGCTAAATTGAGAGAAGTGTCACTTTATGGTCAAAAAGGGCATTGTCCTCGGTCATATGATTTCCAGGAATGGTATTGGGGTTGATAAAGCAAAAATTGAAGTGATATCCAAACTCCCTCCCCCTACTTCCGTAAAGGGATTGAGAAGCTTTCTAGGTCATGCGGGGTTTTACCGCCGATTCATCAAGGACTTTTCTAAGGTGGTAAACCCCTTGTGCAAACTCTTGGAGAAAGATGCCAAGTTCCTTTTCAATGATGATTATATGAAGGAATTTGAACTACTCAAGTATAAGTTAACTACCACTCCTATTATCACCAAGCCAAATTTGAGCTTACCATTTGAGCTCATGTGTGATGCAAGCGATGTGGAGGTTGGTGCGATATTGGGGCAACGAATTAATAAGATCTTTCATTCGGTCTACTATGCTAGCAAGACCATGAACGAGGCCCAAGTCAACTATACGGTGACCAAGAAAGAACTTCTAGCCATTGTCTTTGCTATGGAGAAGTTTCGCCCGTACCTAATGGGTAAAAAGTGATTGTTCACACCGACCATGTNAAGAACTCCTAGCCATTTTCTTTGCTATGGAGAAGTTTCGCCTGTACCTAATGGGTACAAAGGTGATTGTCCACACCGACCATGTGGCACTTTGTTATTTGATGAGCAAGAAAGACTCTAAGGCAAGGTTGATGCGGTGGGTGCTTCTATTGCAAGAGTTTGATATAGAGATTCAAGACCGAAAGGATAGTAATAATCAAGTGGCAGACCACTTGTCCCGATTAGAGCAGGGGAGGCCACATGATGGCCTTGAGATCAATAATTCATTTCCTGAAGAAAAACTCCTTTCCATTTCTATGACTGGGATGCCATGGTTTGCCGATGTGGCCAACTATCTTGTGAGTGACATTATTCCGAATAAGTTCTCCTCAAACCAAAGGAAGAAGATCAAATGGGATTGCCTAGACTACGATTGGGATGAGCCATATCTCTTCAAAATTTACACTGATGGTGTTATCCGGAAATGAGTTCCAGAAGAAGAGCAATTGGGTATTCTTGAAGCTTTCCATTCTTCTCCCTATGGTGGTCACCATGGTAGGGTGAGAATTGCTACAAAGGTCCTAAGGTGTGGATTTTATTGGCCTACCTTGTACAAAGACGCTAGAAATCTTGTTAAGCATTGTGATGATTGAGAATGGGCCGGTGGGATCTCCAAGAAAAATAATATGCCTCTCACCACCATCCTCGAGATTGATATTTTGGATGTGTGGGGACATCGACTATATGGTTCCATTTGTGAGCTCGTATGGGAACACCTATATTCTTGTTGTTTTGGATTACGTTTCCAAATGGGTTGAAGCTGTGGCTTTGCCAAACAATGAAGTAAAAAGTGTGGTGTCTTTCTTGAAGAAAACCATATTCACAAGGTTCGGCACCCCAAGGGCCATCATTAGTGATGGGGATTCACATTTTTGCAACAAAGCCTTTGACACTTTACTCTCCAAGTATGGTGTCACTCACAAGGTGTCAACCCCCTATCAACCCTAGGGAAGTGGATAGGTTGAAGTCTCCAACAGGGAGATCAAGAGTATTCTATCTAAGACTGTCAATGCAAATCGGACTGATTGGTAAAGGAAACTTGACGATGCTCTTTAGGCCTAAAGAACAACTTACAAGACTCCAATTGGTATGTCTCCGTATCGGTTGGTATTTGGGAAAGCATGTTACCTTCTGGTGGAATTAGAGCATAAGGCCATGTGGGCGTTGAAGAAATTGAACCTTGAGTGAGATGTAGCTACCAATCTTCGGGTGGAGCAATTGAATGAACTTGATGAGTTCCAGCTCCATGCTTACTCTAGTTCGTCCTTGTATAAGGATAATATGAAGTACCTACATGATAAGTATATCCGGAACATTGAATTCAAAGATCAACCTTGTTTTTTTATTCAACTCTCGGTTACGGATATTTCCCGAAAAGCTTAAATCAAAGTGGAGTGGTCCTTTTGAAGTGGTACATGTGACTCCTTTTGGTGCTCTTGAGTCAATGGGCACCGGGTGAAGCACTACCTTGGTAAGGTTAATGATGGCCATGTTGTGGCATTGCTCCATTTCAAATGAATGATGGTAACATGCGTCGTGCCGCGACATTAAATCAGGCGCTTCTTGAGAGGCAACCCATGTGTTTCTCTTTCTTTGATTTTCTTGTTAGATTAGGCATTGTTTTGTACTATCTGGTTGTGAAGTGTACGCAGAAATTGGGTGTGCAGTGAAAATAATAGACAAGAAAAAAATTGGCCAAGTGGTGAAATTGTGCGGACCGCACAAGCCCTTCGCGGCCGCATAATTCTGTGTGCGGTCGCACAGTTGAAAGATGGAAAATGCCAACTCTCTGAAGTTTGGCCTGACAAAATCCCTTAAGGATTTGTGGCCATGATCAAAATTTCGCGGACCGCACAGATTGTGCGGCCAAAACTAATTTCATGCGGACCGCGTCACTGAATCAGCTGCTGAATTAGAAAAAGTAAAGAGTGTAGACCGCACCAAAATTGTGCGTCCGCACTCAGGTAAGTCGGTGGGCCAACATGGTCAGAGTATAAATAGAACTTTTTGAGACTATTCACACTTTACACACTCTGACCTCTCAAGCTAGACTAAAGCATAGTGCACTCTTTCTTGTTTTCAATCTCATCCCATATTCATCAAGTGTTGATTTCCTACTACATTTCATTACTAGTATGTTGATTTCAATGAATTAATTTCATCTTTTTCATTTCCTTTCTCTTTTTTTTAGTTTTCTTTTTTATCTAGGGTTAGATTCATTCCAAAAATGTCAAATTGATGCTTAATTCTTGCTTAGAAGCATGTAGGTAGTATTTGAATGCATAATG
>AWOL01S0072126.1:0-28864 GCA_000715115.1 Nicotiana otophora | reverse complement strand
TCCAATAGGGAGATCAAGAGCATTCTATCCAACACTGTCAATGCAAACCGGACTGATTGGTCAAGGAAACTTGACGATGCTTTATGGGCCTATAGAAAAACTTACAAGACTCCAATTGGTATGTCTCCGTATCGGTTGGTATTTGGGAAAGTATGTCACCTTCTGGTGGAATTAGAGCATAAGGCCATGTGGGCGTTGAAGAAATTGAACCTTGAGTGAGATGTAGCTACCAATCTTCGGGTGGAGCAATTGAATGAACTTGATGAGTTCCAGCTCCATGCTTACTCCAGTTCGTCTTTGTATAAGGATAATATGAAGTACCTGCATGATAAGTATATCCGGAACATTGAATTCAAAGATCAACCTTGTTTTTTTATTCAACTCTCGGTTACGGATGTTTCCCGAAAAGCTTAAATCAAAGTGGAGTGGTCCTTTTGAAGTGGTACATGTGACTCCTTTTGGTGCTCTTGAGTCAATGGGCACCGGGTGAAGCACTACCTTGGTAAGGTTAATGATGGCCATGTTGTGGCATTGCTCCATTTCAAATGAATGATGGTAACATGCGTCGTGCCGCGACATTAAATCAGGCGCTTCTTGAGAGGCAACCCATGTGTTTCTCTTTCTTTGATTTTCTTGTTAGATTAGGCATTGTTTTGTACTATCTGGTTGTGAAGTGTACGCAGAAATTGGGTGTGCAGTGAAAATAATAGACAAGAAAAAAATTGGCCAAGTGGTGAAATTGTGCGGACCGCACAAGCCCTTCGCGGCCGCATAATTCTGTGTGCGGTCGCACAGTTGAAAGATGGAAAATGCCAACTCTCTGAAGTTTGGCCTGACAAAATCCCTTAAGGATTTGTGGCCATGATCAAAATTTCGCGGACCGCACAGATTGTGCGGCCAAAACTAATTTCATGCGGACCGCGTCACTGAATCAGCTGCTGAATTAGAAAAAGTAAAGAGTGTAGACCGCACCAAAATTGTGCGTCCGCACTCAGGTAAGTCGGTGGGCCAACATGGTCAGAGTATAAATAGAACTTTTTGAGACTATTCACACTTTGCACACTCTGACCTCTCAAGCTAGACTAAAGCACAATGCACTCTTTCTTGTTTTCAATCTCATCCTATATTCATGAAGTGTTGATTTTCTACTACATTTCATTACTGGTATGTTGATTTCAATGAATTAATTTCATCTTTTTCTTTTCTTTTCTCTTTGTTTTAGTTTTCTTTTTATCTAGGGTTAGATTTATGCCAAAAATATCAAATTGATGCTTAATTCTTTCTTAGAAGCATGTGGGTAGTGTTTGGATGCATAATGGGGGCTGGGGTTAGTAGCTTTTATTGCTTAATTTCTACAAATCATGCATAATTAGTGAAAACCCTAGTATCAATCGTACTTCAGTGCCGCTCTGATTTGACTTTCGTGGCCGTGCACATTTTTGTGCGGTCCGCGCTAGGGTATGTGGCCACATACAAAATTGTGTGGTCCGCGATACCCTAGGTTGAAGGAACTTTTCATGGTTAAGTTTGTTCAGCCGCACTCAATTTTGTGCGGTCCGCGGTTGGATTTTTCGGCCGCACTCAATTTTGTGTGGTCCGCAAAATTAACCTTCAGAGACCCAACAAATCGATTATGCGGTCGCACTCAATTTTGTGCGGTCCGCGATGCGTTTTTGCGGCCGTACTCAAAAGTATGCGGTTCGCACTGAGGTAACTTCAGAGAACCAATAGTCTGAACCTGGGATCTCCGCGAACGCACTCAATTTTGTGCGGTCCGCGATCAGCGATCCGCGGACACACTCACTTTTGTGCGGTCCGCGCTGCCCTATTCTGAAAAGCAGTGCCTTTCTTTTCAACTGTAATTCAATAACACATGTTGAATCCCAATTTTAACTGACTTTCACTACTTATGTGTTGCATACAATGGTGCGTTCTCGTTGTCGAGGTGATACTTCCAAAGGGAGGGCAGAATCCTCCCGAGGCCGGGGTAGAGGAAAACCTAACATGCCACTACGAGTCCTACCTTGAGCCAAAAAGAGGAAATGGAGTGCTTAAGGAAAGATGAAACCATCATATGCTGATAAGTCCTACCTTGATCAAAAAGCCTTCATTACATTCCCGCAAAATCCCTATATGATTTCAAGTGGAGTGTGCTTACATTAGTGGTGATTTACATAAGGGGCAAACTTATGGTACTTACAGCCGGACTTGTGACATTCGTTTGAGAGAGATGAGCGCACTTGTTCACAATCCTTATTTTGAGTGTTACATTTAAAGTGAGATTTGGTCATGGAGAGTAGAGGAGGAGGAGTTTGGGTTCAACAATGACCTACGTGATAGAGCGAGCTTCCTTGGTGAATGAAGTCAACTCTTGATGCTCTAGTGTCACATTAGAACTATGGTACTCAAAAGGTCAAAAAATGGTGTTGTTGATAATTCATTGTTGTTGAGGGTAATTGTTAGTCTCAATTGATGCATGATTGATTCACCTTAGGTCAGCTGAAATATCCTTTTTTTCTAGTAGAGGTGGGAATTACCTTATTTGCTTGAGGAAAAGCAAAAGCTTAAGTTTGGGGGAGTTAATAAGTAAGGATTTTAACCTATTATTTTCTTTCTTTTACTTGTGTTTTAGGTCAAAAATGCTTGAAAGTATTCCCGAAAACTAATAAAATATGCTTGCTTGTAGGAATTGTTCAAAATTAGCCAAAGGAATCACAATAAACTCACAAAGGAGTCAAAAGTTGAACAAAAATCAAGGTTGGGCACAGAGGTCTGAAGTGCAGACCGCACAAATATTGTGCGGCCGCAAAATCCATAATGCGACCGCGATTATAATTATATGGTCCACAAGAGGGAGATTCAGAGAGTGTAATTTTGGGCTAAATGATGAGCGGGGACCGCACCAGAAATGTGCGGCCACGAAAGTTCTTGTGCGGCCACAATTGAAATTACGCGGACCGCGATGACTGAGATTCAGATAGCTGACAACTTGAGCAAAAGAGAGAAGTACGGACCGCACCAAAATTGTGCGGTCACGGTCGAAATTATGTGGTCCGCAAGATGAAGAATCGGAGAGTTGATTTCAAGCAAAACTCAAGCAACTATGGACCGCATCACTTTTATGCAGCCGCATAATCTGGAGCGCGACCGCACTTAGAATTATGCGATCTGCGAAAGTTTAGCTCAACCCAGATCCAAAAGATAAGAACACGGACTCCATCAGAATTATGTGGAAGCGAAAGCAAGACTGCGGCCGCACAACCTCTGCAGGGGCATTTTTGTCAGATATTTTCAGGTTAGTATAAATAGAACTTTTTGTCATTTTTAGGGTAGGTTATGTTTTGTATGAGCACCTGAGACGACTGACTTTTCTGTTTTCGTAAATTTTGTACTAGATTCACTTCTTAACATTAGATTCTCATTCCATAAATTAATATTATGGACTTTATCTTCATTACATCTTTAATTTCTATTATTTCCATGAGTAGTTAAACCCATAGCTAGGGTTGTGACCCAACCCTAGTGTGGGTATTTGATTTTAGGGCTTGAATATGAATGGGTTAGTGATATTTAGCCTAGTTCTTGCTAGAATTCAAGAATTAATGGTTGCAAATATTGATTCATGCCTGTATGACTTGGTCTCTACTTGAGAAAGAGGGACTACGTCTAGGAAAACTAGGCTAACATGGAATTGGGGTGAACTCAATAAATTGATAGCCCCAATTAAAGGGTTAAACCTAGAGAAAGTAATACCCAACTTGAGCTAATATCACTTGATTTGCATCAATACCCATTTGAACTTGAGAAAGCCAAATTGGGCAAAATCACTCAAACTACCGAGAGGTATAGAGTGAGTACCCGAGTGTGATAGCTATATTACAATCTCAACTAATCAAGATTGCCCTAGGTTTTGCTACCCGTTAGATATCCACCTAGGTAGAAGTCACTTCCCTAGTCTCTTTAAACATTTGAAAAACAACAACAAAAATATTTTCCTTAGTTTCAATTATTGCAATTTTTAGAGTAAAGTTAGACGTAGAAATCAAACCCAAACTTGTGGAAGTGTAATTAGATTCAAAACCCTCATCTAGCTTAGATATAAACTTAATTCCAAATATTAACTCCCTGTGGATTCGATCCCGACCTAGTTGGGTTAAAACTGCATCGACCACCCTCGCTACTCAATAGTAGCGTAGGTTTGGACCCGATCACTGAGCAACTGGGAGGACTGAGCGACTTAGGGGTGGGCATGGGTCGGTGCGGTGCGGTTTGCTAGAAGTTCGGTTCGATTTGTTCGGTGTTCGGTTATTGACTTGGTGTATCGACAACCAAACCAATATAACTTTGGTTGGTTTGGTATTTGAAACTACGGTTCAGTTGTTTTTCGATTTTTGTTCGGTCGGTTATGGGCTGCCATATTTGGCTTTTTTTTCTACTGATGCTCTACAAATTCTACAGTAACATGTACTACATTATAAAATTTTGAATGTGGGGATCGTGTATATATATGTACGTAGAACTTAATGTATTTGAAGAAGAAACAATACATGATTGTTGGGAATGGGAAAGCACAAGAAATTTCCAATTGTGGTGAGTCTGCAAGTTGACTAACAAGAATAGGAAAGCTTAGATGGAGAAATATTTTTCTAATTTTTTTGCTTGATGCTTCAGTGAACATCTGGGCAGAAACATTTCAGCTTTTGAAGCTTTGCTTTTACACGCTATTTTAAAGAATAACAGAGACAATTAACATTTTGACACTCAACAAAAAATTGAAGTTTTGTTCTCTTAGTTCTCACTGTTTCCAGTTGACCAGGTGTCCAAATTGGGCTTTCAGGAGTCCATAAGTTCCACCCATAAAGCATAGTTTTCAGAATATATAGCATAGTTCGTTTTTTTCGGTTAACTGAACAACTGGGGTACTAAAACCGTAAACCGCGCCGAACACCAAACATCGAACACCGAAATTTAATAATTTGTAGACCGCACACCAACCGAATAAATGATTAAACTAAAATCGAACAACTAAAATTTACGGTTCAACCAGTTTTTACGGTTTAGTCGGTATTATGCCCACCCCTGGAGCGACTAGGAGGATTGAGTGATTGGGAGGACTAAGTGACTGGGAGGACTAAGTGAATTGATACTCAGAGAGTGTGTATATGTCTTTATCATTGTGTTGCATTATTGTTGGCATGCATAATTGACATGTAGATATAGTGATGTATCATTCCTCATTTCAGTCACACTTCGCATATTTTATCCGTATTGAACTTATATTGTTAAACTTGAAATCATTTCCACACTTTTGTACTATTAGATTATGTATTTGGACGGTACCTATTGAGCTCGTCACTACATTCAGCCCAAAGTTAAGCTTATTATTTATTGAGTACATTGGGTCGGTTGTACTCATAATACACTCTATACTTTGTGGGAAGATCAGGGTACTTCCGGTTACGGCGGCTACTAGCTTTAGAGTTTTATCTGTTGGAGACTATCGAGGTAGCTGCCTTGGCGTCCGCAGACCTTGACTCTCCTTTTTTCAGTTATTTATATTGTTCTAGTTTACTAGATAGTGATTTTAGCGGTCAAACGATGTTGTCATTTACATGCTCATGTACTCAGTGACACCCGAATTTTGGGGGATTTATATAGAGTCGCGGTATTTTCTTATCAGTAAATTATGAGACTTTTATTATTTAAGCTTATTTCGGTATGTTTTAAATTAAAGATGTGTGGTTGTTTGTGAATTGTCGGCTTGCCTAGTATTGTGATAGGCGCCATCACGACATATATAATTTTGGGTTGTGACACTATTTTCATTGTTCCCTATTATTTCGGGACAGTGATGTACTTGTTATTTCTAGTTATCTCTTAGAAAAGTTTATGACTTGCACTATCGGTTTTGGGGTTATGTAATTGATGTTGGTTCGGCTATGTTGTTCCATATATTATTTAATATATTGCAGTTAAATTAGTTAAATTTCATTAATAATCAGTACGTACAGGTAATAATCTTAAAGACTAGGTATCATCACGATATTCTAGGTCAGTGACATAAAAGAAGTTTAGGCCCTAGGTTACATTTCAACCATAGGAACTATATTCAATTCTTTAGTTATTTAATTCAACAAATCTTTTAATTAATCCATTAATTTAATTATATAAATTCACTCAACTACCTGCACGTGAATAATTAAAATTCACTAATAATGTAAGAAGATCTTTAGAACATTTGTATAACATTATTGTAGTCAACATTAGTTTTAATACGTCTGAAAATATATTGAACAACATACCTCAAAGTTGTTTGCTAATTCCCCTTTCTCTCGTTCTCCTTCAATTTCTTTTCCTCTTTCCAAGATTGTAGTAACCAGGATCTGATGCATAAAATGTACATAAAACGTTATTAGGAGAAATAATAGGAAGATGTAAGAATACAAGAAACTGAAGAAAGAAGCATAAAAAGTGTCATAGTAGAAAACATGTTTGCAGATATAGCCACGCATAAGGTGTTTTTGAAGAATATTTTCCCCATTTTGAGTACCAAAATTAAACACATAAGGTATAACATATCGTTTAATAATGTACCGTAACGTATTGTATTATATTATACTCTATTATTTAATAAATATATATTAAAATAAATTATACTGTTTGTCGTCGTTTCATAATATCACATATTGTAACGACCCAGACGAATGTTTTGAGTATTTTAGCCTCAATCCCCTATTTATTGCCTCGTCCGTATTATATTGTGGTTACGTGACTTGCTAGGGTATTTGGTTTTGGTTTCGGGGGAGTTTCAGAGTGAAATGGGACACATAGCCCCTAAGTTGGAGGTTTAAGTTGTAAGAGTTGACCGTAGTTTGACTTTTATGTATACGACTCCGGAATGGAGTTTTAATGATTTGAATAAATCTATTTGGTAATTTTAGACTTAAGAGCGTGTCCGGATGTTGAATTGGAGCTTCGTGGGTCATTTCGGCGTGAATTGGCGAAAGTTGGAAAGTTGAAAGGTTGGAAGATTTGAAAAGTTTGACCGGGAGTTGACATTATTGATATCAGAGTCCGATTCTGATTTCAGAAGTTGAAATAGTTCCGTGATGTCATTTATGACTTTTGTGCAAAATTTGAAGTCAATCGCAGTTGATTTGATGTGAATCGGCATTAGTTTCGGAATTTAGAAGTTCATAGTTTCATAGGCTTGAATTAGGGTTGCGATTTGTAGAATAAATGTTGTGTACGTGATTTTTGGCATCGAGTAGGTCCGTTATGTGGTTTGGAACTTGTTGGTATATTCGTACGGGGTCCCGGGGCGGGTGAGATTCGGATTGAAACCGGACCAAAATTGGACTTGTTAGATTGTTGAAATTTCAAGCTTTTGGTGTCATCACACCTGCTGAGGGACTGGCCGCAGGTGTGGACCAGCAAACACGAGTTGTGGATCACAGAAGCAAAGCTGGCCTTGCCCAGCTAGGGTCACATAAGCAGGTGCGCATGCGCAGATGCGGCCTAGTTCTCACAGAAGCGGAGGGTGCTGAGTTAAGTCATGACCGCACCTACAATGGAAATTGTGTAGGTTCAGAGCCGCAAATGCGGCAGTTGGCTCGTAGGTGCTAGTTCCCTGTGAAAAAACTGTGAAAATTTCGAGGGTTTGTTTCATAATCCACTTTTGGACTTAGAGAGATCGGTGTGAGGCAATATTTCAGGAGATTTTTAGAGAGAACTTTGGGGTAAGAATTCCTAACTTGGTTTTGGTTAAATTATACGAATCTATTATTAATTTAATCATTTAATTAGTGGTTTGAGTTGGAAAATTGGGAAAAAATGATAGAAGCTTCTTAGGCTAATATTTTGGGATTTAAAAGGCAATTTGAGGTCGGATTTGAGTAATTCTAGTATGGCTGGACTAGTTATCAAATGAGTGTTTGAATTTTGTAATTTTGGTCGCGTTTCGAGATGCGGGCTTGAGTTGACTTTTTATTTCTTTTCAAAGATCGTAATTTTATTATTCGAATTAGTTTCCTATTGTTTATATTTATAGTATGAAGTTGTTTTGGCTAGATTCGAGCCATTTGGAGTTGGATAATCGAGAGAAAGGCCTAATAGTGGATTGAGTTAGCGCGATTTGAGGTAAGTGACTTGTTTAACCTTATGTGGGGGAATTACCTCCTAGGATTGGTATTGTTTGTGATAACTGTGATATGTGAAAGCCGTGTATGCAAGGTGATGAGTGATTGCACGGGCTAAATATGGAAATTATCGGTTTTACCTATGTATATTTCCTTTCATGCCTTAAGTGAATTAACTTAACATGTTATAACCATCATTTCTAGTCTATTTTCACATGCTTTACTTGTCTTATCTCTTACTTGCTAATTACTTTACATGTTTAGTTGAAAGTCTTGTTTCCTTATTCCGTATTCACTATTTAACTGTTGAACTCTTTACATGAGGTTGTCATTCTTGGTATATCTTGTTGTTGAAATTGGTATTGAGTTATAAAGATCATCGTTCATATTGAGACAAAGTGTTAAGTTATGAAATATCATTCTATTGAGTTATTCATTATCGGTTATTACTGTTGAGACTCTTATGTACATTGTGGTTGAGCCATAGGCTCTTTACTATGAAAATACTGTTATTATTGATTTCTTTGGCAAGTTATGCTATTTGGCACTTGAGGTGTGATTTGTGATACGTTGTAATATTGATATGCATGCGGTGGTATAAGGTTTTAGGGTTGAAACGCATGTAGTGAGATAAGGTGGGCTTGATATGCGTGACTAGTAAGGGAACTACTAGAAGTCATGCGATGTGATATGGTGGGCTAAAACACGAGATGCTATTATGGAAAAATAATTTTTAAAACTAGATGCAACGGTCCCGCGGTGATATAAGAAAATATTGTGATTTATTCTTGTGATTTGAGACTACGAGGCAGTACCTCGGTAGTGACTCTTGTTATTTCTCTGTTACTTCATTCGTGTTTGGATGTTTGTTTCCTTGCCTTAACATTCCCTTGCTTTCTTCCGTGATGCATTGTTTGCCTTGATTCTGTGTAGTTAATTTTGGCATATCCCTTACTTGTTTCATTTCTGTTACTAATATTATTGCACTGTTAAATTATTTGTATAGTTTTTCTTATTTATATCCAGTAGGGCCCTGACCTGACCTCGTCACTACTCTACCGAGGTTAGGCTTGGCACTTACTAGGTATCGTTGTGGTGTACTCATGCTACTCTTCTGCACATTGTTTTGTGCAGATCTAGGGACTTTCTATCAGCCCAGGCATTAGCTAGGGTTCAGCGGCGGAGACTTCAAGGTAAACTATCGGCATCCACAAGCCTCAGAGTCCCCCTCCTCCTGAATTATTTTAATTCGTTATCCGTATATAGACACGGATGTATAGAGATATTCAATATCGCATCATATAGCTTATGACTTGTATTTCGCCGGGTTCTAGGCTATTATATATATACCGAGTTGTGGAGATTTTTCTTTATATTAGTTGTTGAGTTTTGAGACTTTAATTATTATTTCAGTTATTTCTTCATGTTTACCTAGTCTTAGAGACTAGGAGTCATCTCGACATCCTACAGAGAGAAATTGGGGTTGTGATAAGTTGGTATCAGAGATCTAGGTTCATAGGTGTTACGAGTGACAAGCAAATTTAGTAGAGTGTCGCGGATTGGTACGGAGAGGTCTGTACTTATCTTCGTGAGGCTATTGAACTGTTAGGAAAAGCTTCACTTCTTTGATTCCTTAACGTGCAAAATTGTTGAATTCGAAATTCTAAATCTCGGTATTTCTATTCTCCAACAAATAGTGAGGACACACACAACCAGATCGGATGACCAGACACCCGCAACCCCTGCTAGAGCCACGAGAGGTCGGGGCCGAGGTAGAGGCCTGGGCCAAGGTAGAGGCCGAGGATGGGCACAAGGTGCAGCCAGAGCACTAGCCCAAGCTACTATCGAGAAGCCACCAGCAGCTCTAGTTGAAGGACATGCATCTGATTCGCCTGTTACTGCTTCAGCACTTCAATAGACCCTCGCCCAGTTTCTAAGCATGTTTGTCAGTCTAGATGAGGCATGGTTGATACCACTTGCTATTGCCACATCTTAAGTTAGGGGAGGAGCACAATATCCCGCTACCCATACCCCAGAGAAGCGGTTCCAGGTTTATTAGGTCACAGAGGTCATACTAGTGCAGTCGGTCGTCCCAGTTCAGCCCAAGGTTAGGACATCAGCTTTTGAGGTGGAACAACATAGGATTGAGAGGTGTGCCACCCTCCTACTTTTAGTGGTTTGTCTTCAGAGGATGCCCAAGGTTTTCTTGAGAAGTGCCACTGTATCCTCAGTACTATAGGTATTGTGGAGTCGAGTGGGGTTGCTTTCACTATATTCCAGCTTAAGGGAGCGCCTTATCAGTCGTGGAGAGTGTATGAGTTGGGTAGTCCGGCAGAGGAAACTTCACTCACCTGGGCTCAATTCTCAAAGATGTTCATGAGAAAGTTTGTTCCCTAGAGTCTTCGGGATGCATGGCGCGCAGAGTTTGAGCAATTGTGCTAGGGTGCTATGACCGTATCGGAGTACACAGTCCATTCAGTGATTTGTTCAAGCATGTACCAGCTTTAGTCTCCACTGTCAAGGAGCGAGTCCGTCGATTTATCAAGGGTCTCAACCCCGATATCAGATTTAGCATGGCTCGAGAGTTGGAGATGGACATCGCATACCAGCAAGTAGTGGAGATCGCTAGGAGATTGGAGGGTATGTGGGCCTGGGAGAGAGTGAAGAGGGAGGCCAATATGTCTCGAGATTCTGGCACATATAGTGGTGCAAGTTCCCCTGTTATAGCACATCATCGTATGGCCTATGTGATCCCCCCTGTTCATTAAGCATTTCTAGCTTCCAACAGTATTCCAGCTACTCCCAGGCCACAAGTTGACCATTACACACCGCCACTGTCTAGTGCACCTCCTTCATGGGGTATTTTTAGTGGTCAGTCCCGCCGATCAGGCCCGAGCCAGTTCCAATAGCCACATCCTCTGAGAGCTTGTTTAGAATGTGGTGACACTCATCATATGGTGACAGACTGCCCTAAACTCAGGAGGGGTGCACCTCCATAAACTACTCAGGCCCCACGTATTCCACAGGGTTTTCAGGCTTCTCAGGCCGTGGTTACCACACCAGTTTCCACTCTACCTGCACAGCCAGCTAGAGGTGGAGGTCGGGCAGATAGAAGCCTCCCTAGAGGGGAAGGACAAGCTAGATATTATGCTCTCACTGCTAGGACGGAGGCAGTTGTATCCGACTCGGTTATCATAGGTATTGTTTTGATTTTTCATAGATATGCATCGATCGTAATTGATCCAGGCTCTACTTATTCCTATATATCATCTTACTTTGATCCGTATTTGGGTATATCCCGTGATTCCTTGAGTTCTCTTATCTATGTGTCCACACATGTGGGAGATTCCATTGTTGTTGACCGTGTGTATCGGTCGTGTTTAGTTATTCTTGGTGGTTTTAAAACCAGAGCCAATCTATTATTTTTCAGTATGGTAGAATTTGATATCATTTTGGGCATTGACTGGTTGTCGCCCTATCTTGCTATTCTTGACTATCACACCAAGACCGTGATGCTGGCTATGCCAGGTTTACCATGGTTAGAGTGCATGGGTGCATTAGATTATATTCCTAGCAGGGTTATCTTATTTCTAAAGGCTCAGCGGATGGCTGAGAAGGAGTGTAATGCTTATATAGACTTCGTGAGGGATGTCAGTGTTGATACTCCTACTGTGGAGTCAGTTCCGGTAGTGAGGGATTATCCAAATATATTTCCAGCAGATCTTCCAGGCATGTCGTCCGACATGGATGTCAATTTTGGTATCGATTTGTTACTGGATACTCAGCCCAGTTTTATTCCACCATATCGTATGGCCCCAGCAGAGTTGAAGAAGTTAAAGGAGCAGTTGCAAGAGTTGCTTGATAAGGGCTTCATTCGGCCCAGTATGTCACCTTGGGATGCTCCGGTCTTGTTTGTAAAGAAGAAGAATGGTTGTATGCACATATGTATTGATTATCGACAGTTGAATAAGGTTATAGTGAAGCACATGTATCCATTGCCACACATTGATGACCTATTTGATCAGTTACAGGATGTCAGAGTGTTCTCAAAGATTGATTTACTGTCAGGTTATCATCAGTTGAAAATTTGGGAGCTGGATATTCTGAAGACTGCCTTCAGAAATCAGTATGGTCATTACGAGTTCCTTCTGATGTCATTTGGACTGACCAACGCCCCAACAACATTCATGCACTTAATGAACATTGTATTCTAGCCCAATCTTGACTCATTCGTCATTTTGTTTATTGACGACATCTTGGTGTACTCCCAAAGTTGGGAGGATCAAAAGCAGAACTTGAGGACCGTGATTCAGACCTTGAGAGAAAAACAGTTATATGTAGAATTTTCAAAGTGTGAATTGTGGCTTGATTCGGTGTCGTTTTTGGGTCATGTAATGTCGAGTTAGGGGATCAAGGTAGATCCTAAGATTATCGAAGTCATGCAGAGCTGGCCCAGACCGTCCTCAGCTACTGAGATACGGAGTTTTCTTTGTTTGGCAGGGTATTATCGTCTATTCATATAGGGTTTCTCATCTATTGTTGCCACTAAGACCAGATTGACCTAGAAGGGTGCTCCGTTCAGGTGTACTGAGGAGTGTGAGGAGAGCTTCCAAAAGCTCAAGACTGCTTTGACTACAGTCCTAGTGTTGGTGTTGCCTACGGGTTAGAGGTCTTACATTGTGTACTGTGATGCATCGCATATTGACCTCGATGCGGTGTTGATGCAAGACGGCAGGGTGATTGCCTACGTGTCTAGACAACTGAAGGTTCATGAGAAAACTATCATATCCACAACCTTGAGTTAGCATCTATTGTTCATGCCTTGAAAAGTTGGTGGCACTATTTGTACGGTGTCCTTTGTGAGGTCTACACCAACCACTGGATTTTGCAGCATATGTTCAAACAGAAGGATTTTAACTTCCGTCAGCGGAGGTGGTTAGAGTTGCATAAGGACTGTGATATCACCATTTTGTATAATCCCAGAAAGGACAATATGGTGGCTGATGGCTTGAGTATAAAGGCAAAGAGCTTGGGAAGCTTAGCATATCTACCGGCAGCGGAGAGGCCATTAGCATTGGATGTTCAGGACATGGCCAACCTGTTTATTAGATTGGATGTTTCGGAGCCGAGTCGAGTTTTGGATTGTGTGGTTTCTCGGTCTTCTCTTTATGATCGTATCAAAGAGCGTCAGTATGATGACCTACATCTGCTTGTCCTCAAGTACACGGTTCAGCACGGCAATGCTAAGGAGGTTACTATCAAGGATGATGATGTATTACGAGTGCAGGTCATGTTATGTGTGCCCAATGTAGATGGTTTTCGTGAGTTGATTCTCCAAGAGGCTCACAGTTCACAGTACTCCATTCATACGGGTGCCGCGAAGATGTATCAGCACTTGAGGTAGCACTATTGGTGGAGGAGAATGAATAAGGGCATAGTGTAGCATGTAGCTCAGTGCCTAAATTGTCAGCAGGTGAAGTATGAACATCAGTGGCCAAGTGGATTGCTTCAGAGGCTAGATATTCTAGAGTGGAAATGGGAGCGGGTTACTATGGATTTTGTTGTTCGGCTCCCACGGACTCAAAGGAAGCTTTATGCAGTATGGGTGATTATGAATAGGTTGACCAAGTTGGCTCAGTTCATTCCATTGATGACTACTTATTTTTTAGAGCAACTGGCTCAGGTCTATATTCACTAGATTGTCAGACTTCATGGCATGCCGATATCCATCATCTCTGACAGGGGTACGCAGTTTACATCATAGTTCTAGAGGGCCGTACATTGTGAGTTAAGCACGCGGGTTGAGTTAAGTACATCATTTCACCCTCATACGGGTGGACAGTCCAAATACACTATTCATATATTGGAGGATATGCTTCGTGTATGTGTGATGGAGTTTGGGGGGTTCTTGGGATCTTTTCTTGCCACTTGAGAAGTTTGCCAACAACAGCAGCTACCAGTCAAGCATTTAGATGGCTCCGTATGAGGCCTTGTATGGGAGGTGGTGACAGTCTCCGATGGGTTGGTTTGAGCCGGGAGAGGCTAGGCTATTGGGTAGATACTTGGTTCAGGATGCTTTGGAAAAAACTAAATTGATTCAAGATCGTCTTCATACAGCCCAGTCTAGATAGAAGAGTTATGCGGATTTGAAGGTTCGCGACGTTTCATTCATGGGTTGGGAGTGAGTCTTGCTCCGGGGTTCTCCCATTAAGGGTGTTATGAGGTTCGAGAAGAAGGGCAAGTTGAGCCTTAGGTATATCAGAACTTTTGAGATTCTCGAGAGGATTGGAAAGGTGGCCTACACTCTTGCACTACCACCTAATCTAGCTGCAGTTCATCGAGTATTCCATGTTTCTATGCTCCGGAAGTATCACGATGATGTGTCTCATGTGTTGGATTTAAGCTCAGTCCAGTTGGACAAAGATTTGTCTTATGTTGAGGAGCCGGTGGCTAATTTGGACAGGCAGGTTTGAAAGCTGAGGTCGAAGAACATTGCTTCAGTGGAAGGGACAACCACTTGAGGAGGCGACATGGGAGACCGAGCATGATATGTGTAGCCGTTGTCCTAATCTTTTCACTACTTCAGGTATGTCTCTATACTCGTTCGAGGACAAACGTTTGTTTTAAAAAGGGAAGGATGTAACGACCCGGCCGGTCGTTTTGAGTATTTTAGCCTCGATCCCCTCTTTATTACCATCTCTGTGTTATATTGTGGTTTTGTGACCTGCCGGGGTGTTTAGTTTTGGTTTCCTGGGAGTTTCTTAGTGAAATGGGACACATAGCCCCTAAGTCGGAGGTTTATGTTGTAAGAGTTGACCGTAGTTTGACTTTTATGTAGACGACTCCGGAATGGAGTTTTGATGGTTCCAATAGATTTGTATGGTGATTTTAAACTTAGGAGCATGTATAGATGTTTAGTTGGAGGTCTGTGGGTCGTTTTGGCGTGAATTGGTGAAAGTTGGAAAGTTAAAGGGTTGGAAGATTTTGGAAGTTTAACCTAGAGTTTAATTTATTTATATCGGGGTCAGATCCTGATTCCTGAAGTTGGAATAGGTCTGTAATGTCATTTATGACCTGTGTGAAAAATTTGAAGTCAATCGGAGTTGATTTGGTATGAATCGGCATTAGTTTCGGAATTCGGAAGTTCATAGTTTCATAGGCTTGAATTGGGGTTGCTATTCATAGAATCGATGTTGTTTACATGATTTTTGGCCTCAAGTAGGTCTGTTATGTGTTTTGGAACTTGTTGGTATATTCGTACGGGGTCTCGATGGCCCCGGGTGTGATTCGGATTGAAACCAAATCAAAATTGGACTTGTTGGATTGTTGAAGTTTCTAGCTTCTAGTGTCATTGTACCTGCGGAGGGACTGGTCGCAGGTGCTGACTCGCAAAAGTGAGTCGTGGATCACAGAAACGAAGATGGACTTGCCCAGCTGGGGTCACAGAAGCGAGATAGTCTCTGCAGAAATGACTTCACTTCTGCGATGAGAGGAAGCGCAAGCGCAGGCTAGATCGCAGGTGCGCTTATTCGCCGCAGGTGCGCGTGTGCAAATATGGCCTGGTTCTCGCAGAAGTGGAGGGTGCTGGGATAAGTCATGACCGCACCTGCGATGGAAATTCCGCAGGTGTGGAGCCGCAAAGATGCGGGAGTTGGCTCGGAGGTGCGAGTTCCCTGGGTAGAAAATGGGAAATTTCGAGGGTTTGTTTCATAATCCACTTTTGGACTTAGAGAACTCAGTATGAGGCGCTGTTTTTGGGAGATTTTTAGAGAGAATATTGGCGTAAGAATTCCTAACTCGATTTCGGTTAAATTATACGAATGTTTTGGTAATTTCATCATTTAATTATTTGTTTGAGTTGGAAAATTGGGAAAAAATGGTAGAAGCTTCTTAGGCTAAACGTTCTAGATCTGAAAGGTGATTTGAGGTTGAATTTTAGTAATTCTTATATGGTTGGACTCGCTATCGAATGAGTATTCGGATTTTGTAATTTTGGTCAGGTTCCAACACGCGGGCCCCTGTTGACCTTTTGAGTTGACTTTTTATTTCTTTTCAAAGATAGTAATTTTATTGTTCGAATTAGTTTCCTATAGTTTATATTTATAGTATGAAGTTCTTTTGGCTAGATTCGAGCCGTTCGGAGTAGGATAATCGAGAGAAAGACCTACTAGTGAATTGAGTTAGCACGATTTGAGGTTAGTGACTTTCCTAATCTTGTGTGAAAAAATTAACCCTAGGATTTGTGTTGTTTGTGATAACTGTGATGTGTGAATGTCGTGTACGCAATATGACGAGTTTGTGCAGGGAATAAATGTGGAAATTATCGGTTTTAGCTATGTACATTTCCTTTCATGCCTTAACTGAGTTACCTTAATATGTTATAACCATCATTTCTAGTCCATTTTCACATGCTTTACTTGCCTTATCTCTTACTTGCTAATTTCTCTACATGTTTAGTTAAAATTCTTGTTTCCTTATTCTATATTCACTATTTAACTATTTAACTCTTTACTTGAGGTTGTCATTCTTGGTATATCTTGTTATTGAAATTGGTAGTAAGTTATAAAGACTGTGGTTCACATTGAGGCAAAGTGTTAAGTTGTGAAATACCATTCTGTTGAGTTATTCATTTTCGGTTGTTACTGTTGATACTCTTGTGTATATTGTGATTGAGCCACGGGCTCTTTACTGTGAAAACACTATTATTGTTGATTTCCTTGACAAGTTGTAGTATTGGGCACTTGAGGTGCGATTTGTGATACGTTGTGATATTAAAATGCATGCGATGGTATAAGGTTTTTAGGGTTGAAATGCATGCGGTGAGATAAGGTGGGATTGATACGTGTGACTAGTAAGGGAACTACTATAAGCCATGCGGTGTGATAAGGTAGACTAAAACACGAGATGATATTTTGGAAAAAATAATTTTCAAAACTGAATGCAAGGATCCCGCGCTGATATAAGGAAAGATTGTGAGTTATTCTTGTGATTGAGAAGCGGCACCTCAGTAGTGACCCTTGTTATTTCTCTGTTACTTCATTCGTGTTTGGATGTTTTTTTCCTTGCCTTAACATTCCCTTGCTTTCTTCCATGATGCATTAGTTTCCTTGATTCTATGTAGTTAATTTTGGCATATCACTTACTTGTTTCGTTTCCGTTATTAATATTATTGCACCTTTAAATTAGTGGAATAGGTTTTCTTATTTATTTTCAGTAGGGTCCTGACCTAACCTCGTCACTACTCTACCAAGGTTAGGCTTGGCACTTACTGTGTACCGTTGTGGTGTACTCATGCTACTCTTCTGCACATCTTTTTGTGCAGATCCAGGTACTTTCTATCAACCCAGGCATTAGTTAAGGTTTAGCTGAGGAGACTTCAAGGTATATCTGTCGGCGTCCGCAGGCCTCGGAGTCCCCCTCCACCTGAATTATTTTATTTTCTTATCCGAATTTAGACATTGATGTATAGAGATATTTAGTTTCGCTTCATAGAGCTTGTGACTTGTATTTTACTGGGTTTTGAACTATTGCATATATACTTAATTGTGGAGATTTTTGTTATATTAGTTGTTGAGTTTTGAGATTTTAATTATTATTTCAGTTATTTCTGCATGTTTGTTAGACTTACCTAGTCTTAGAGACTAGGTGATGTCACGACATCCGACGGGGAGAAATTGGGGTCGTGACACATATATACCAACAATATAAAGAATAAACTTATAATATTATAAAGAACAATTATGATACAGGATAGAATTATTATATAAAAAGGTAGGGCAAAGGATAATATAAAATTATTTAATAATAATAACAGGCGACATGAGAGAAAAAGACATGGTAATAATGCGGCCATACCAAATCGGTTGTTACATAAAGTGGCACTTTTTGTGTTAAGTAATAATTCATTTAAAGATACGATACAATAAAATTTAAGTAACAATCAAAATAAGATTGTATTTAAAGCAATAATACGATACAATACAATATGTAACAATCATCCAAATAAGCTATTAAAAGTGAGCATTGTTTTTATATATTTGATAAATTTTGATCGTTAGATTTAACGGGAATTATGAATAAAAAAAGATTTAAAGGAAACTCATATTTGAAAGTAATGTTTCTACAATTTCTATAATTTTTTGTCTATTTCTTGTAGGGAGTATATATGTTATTTTTGCCCTATTTCTAATGTCTGATACAAGAGATAGTTTCAAGTATCATGGTTCTGTAATCCAAGGCAACGGAAAAATTGACGAGAATGTTACTCACCGCATTGGAGCAGGTTGGATAAGATGGAGGCTAGCTTCGGGGGTTTTATGTGATAAGAATGTACCGCCTAGACTTAAGAGCAAATTCTACAGAGTGGTGGTTAGACCAGCTATATTGTATGGAGCTGAGTGTTGGCCCGTCAAGAAGCCCCATCTTCAAAAGATGAGCGTAGAAGAAATGAAGATGTTGAGATGGATGTGTGATCATACCAGGAAAGACAAGATCATGAATGAAGTTATTAAGGACAAGGTGGGAGTGGCACCCGTGGAAGCCAAGTTACGAGATTCGAGGCTTTAATGGTTTGAGCATGTGAAGAGGAGAGATATAGATGCCCCGGTCAGGAGGTATGAGAGGTTGACCATGGCGGGCTTGAGGAAGGGCAGAGGTAGGCCTAAGAAGTATTGGGGAGAGGTGATTATGCAGGACATGTCGGTGCTTCACCTAACCAAGGACATGACTAGCTATAGGATGGTGTGGAGATCGAGCATTAAGGTGGTGGGTTGACAAGTAGTTGCGAGTTTTTCATAGGTTCACCGGTAGTACTAGTAATATTCTTGTTGTGGGTTGAAAGTTACTTTCTTCTAGTTTGTTATTGTATATGCTACTTTGCAACCACGTCCTTTGTTTTTATAAATTGCTAGTGGGATTGTTGCTCTCTGATTATTACTATTTGATGTTACTTTTTCTCCCCTTTTACTGGATATTGTTGCTCACTGATGGCTACTATTTGATGCTACTTTTTCTCCTCTTTGCTTATTGTCTTTCTCCCCCCTATTCCCTCCTTTTCTTCTTCCCTACTCTTCATTTCCACCTTTTCTTGAGCCGAGGCTCTATCGAAAACAGTCTCTTTACCTCTCCAGGTAGGGGTACGATTTGCGTACTCACTACCTTCCCCACACCCCACCCGTGGGATTATACTGGGTATGTTGTTGTAGTTTTAGTTTCTAGCATTTTTCTAGAAAATGACAAACTGTAAGTCCTTATTTGGCTTGATTCTAGAGGGTTCTTACATGGAAATATATGTGAAAATAGATAGATAGATAGATTTATTACCTCCTCTGTTTTTTTTATGTGGTAGAATTTGATCAGGCACTCAGTTTGAGAAAGAAACGAAATATATTTGGAACTTCTAGCATTAAGCATTCATGCATATTATAAAGGATAAATGAGAAATTTAAAACTAAATGTGTCATGATCCAAAATTCTCACTTTCGGGATCGTGCTGACGCCTAACTTTTCACTTGCTAGGCAAGCCAAAGTTAAAATAATTTTAAGCATTTTTAACAATTCATTTTAATTAATAATAAAGAAACCAAACAACTGGAATAAAGTTTGAATTTATGTGAACAAACCAAAATAATAACGATGTCAAAATACCATCCCAGAACTTATGTTACAAGTGCACGAGCTTCTAGAATAATACAAACAACGGTCTGAATAAAAATAAAGTTATGTGAAATAAAGCGCACAAATAAGATAAAGTAGAAGGGGACTTCAGGGTTGTGAACACCATGCAACTATACCTCAAGTCTCTTCTGATAGCTGAATCCGAGCAAATCTACAGTACATCGTTGGGACCAACTCCGGTATCTGCATAATAAGTGCAGAGTGTAGTATGAGTACAACCTACCTCATGTACTCTATGAGTGTCGAGCCTAACCTCGACGAAGTAGTGATGATGTTAAGGCAGGTCGCCTACATTAATATGAACGCAATAATAATAATAATATTAAAATGAGGTAAGACAAGTAAGTCATATCAACAATCGAGGCCAATTCAGTAGTCAGAACCAATTATATCTTTTATCATTCTGTTGCGGCGTGCGACCCATTCCCACAATATAATCCTTCAATTAAATTTTGTTGCGGCGTGCAACCCGATCCAACAATATATACTTTCAAATAAATTTTATTGCGGCGTGCAACCCGATCCAACAATATAAATTAACAACACTTATACGTAACACTACTTCAATAAATGTCATAGTTACTAAGAAACTATTAGGCAACAAGATTTACAACAATTATAAATTATGCAGAAAATAAATAGGAGCAAGTAACAAATAAGTGTAGAATGGGGGAGGAGATAGGCTATTTAATATATGAAATGTTAATTATCAAGTAGCAATTATGGCACAAAAATCAAATAAACAGGTAGCAATTAAGGCATGAAATCAAAGAATAATGGTAGGCAATGAAAATAAGAGAATCAATTAATTCATGAAATGGGGCAATTAGTGAAATACATAAAAACATGGAAACAAGCAATTTGACAACGTATAGACACTCGTCACCTCTTCTATACGTCGATACACGTGAAATTCACATAACACATAGGTAAAGGGTTCTATTCCCTTAAGGCAAGGCTAACCACGACACTTACCTTGTTTCGCAATTCAAGTGATCACTCGACCACGGCTTTTCCTTTCGAATTATTCTCCAAACCAATCAAACTTAACAATTTATTTACCAACAATTCAATTAAAGCTTTAAAAATTATTCACAATTCGAAAGAGACATAATTTAAGTCATTTTCAAAAAAGTCAACCAAACGTCAGCGTGGGGCCCACTATTCGAAATCCGACGAAAAAATACGAAATCCGAACACCCATTCTATTACGAGTTCATCCAAACAAAAATTACCGAATTCCGACATCGCATTGCCTATATTCATTTTACATTTTTGAAAGATTTTACAAAAATCTTATTTTCTTCTTGAACATTCACCGAGTTCAAGCTTGTGAAAAATCCCTTTGAAATCGCTCAAATCCGAGACTTAAAACTCAAAAATGAGTAAAAATGGCAAACTTTCGATTTAAAGCATTATGTCTAGCATTTTCGTATATGCGGATATTATTTTTGCATCTGTGAGAAAAATCTCGCATTTACGATGCCAGGCTGCCAGGCAAAGGACCGCACCTGCGGAACTTCACGTCGTATTTGCGATTGCACAGAAGCTCAAATGAAGTCGCAGAAGTGAGGCCCATCACTTTTGCAATCTGTAAACCGCAGAAGTTGCATCGCTTCTACGTAAAATTCACCACAGAAGCGGCCAGAAATGGCCATTGCCATCATCGTAGAAGCGAGCAGAATTTTGCAAAAGTGGCCACGCACCTGCAGTCAAAATTTCTCAGGTGCGATTGCACCAGGTTCTGCCGAAAACCAGCTTCATTCAGCATACTCTGAACAATCTGAATCTCGTCCAGAACTCACCCAAGCCACTCGGAATCCCGTCCAAATATACCAATCAGTCCCGCAATATAACATGGACCTACTCGAGGTCTCAAATCACGTCATACAACGTCGAAACAACAAATCACAACTCGATTTGGACTATGAGTTTATAAAATTTTTAATTCTATAACTCGCGCTGAAACGTGTCAAATCAATCCCGAATCACCTCAAATTTTGTTAGTCCCAAATGACAAACAGAGCTATTCCAACTCTTGGAATCTCAATCCGAGTCCACTATCGACAAAGTCAAATCTACGGTCAAACTTTGAAATTTTTTAACCTTTAAGTTTCTAGTTTTCGCCAAATGGCGATAATTCGAGTTAGGGACTTATGAATTTAATTCTGGACATACACCCAAGTCCCAAATCACGATACGGATCTACTGGGACCGTCAAAATACTGATCCGGGTCCGTTTGCTCAAAATGTTGACCGAAGTTAACTTAAGTGAGTTTTAAAGCACTATTTCATATTTTTATCAATTTGTCACATAAAAGCTTTTCGAAAAAATATACGGACTATGCACGTAAGTCGAAAAATATTGAATGGTGCTATTAGAGGTCTCGGTGCACAGAATTGAATGTTAAATTTAAAGATGACATATCGGGTCATCATAAAATGATTTCAAAATACAAAAATATATTTTTCTAAAACATACTTAAAAAAAATGCTGCATAATTTAAATCACCTCCCAAGTGCCAATAAAGGAAAAACATGTAAACAAGCGGATGACCAATCTATGATGATTTCTCTCAATGGATTAAGAGAATCATATAATTAACCACTATGACATCTCAATTCAAGCAATTTGAGGTCTATAATATGAATTATTGCATACTCATGTGTAGTTTCATCTGAGCTTATCTTAAGAGTCATTTTGCTTTTATTAAAATTAAGATGCCTAAATCTGAATATACATATGAATATTAAGATATATTTAAATTTGAATACTGAATAATTAAGATTGTACGCTTTCTCAACATTACATGATTATAATTTATTATAATTAAAGTTAATAAATAAAAATCAATTAAACAAATGCAAATATTGTATCCACAAATTATAAGGGTGTACGATGATGGTTGTACCGTGGCCACTTTGATTATTCTTTAGTGGAAGTGGCAGAGAATAATCGTGGACTTTGTGGTTAGCTTATCACATGCTGATACGGTCCTAGCTAGCCCGGGCTAAGCGAAGAATATTGAGAATAACCCTTAATTATCTAGTGGATCATGAATTAGCGCCAAGTTCAAGAATGTCCAAAGAATGCACGCCAAGGAGCTGCATGATCTTCAACAATTGACTAGAAGATATTTGTAAAGTCACTTTGAATATTCGTGCAAACAATATCATGTTTGAATATTTGAAAATTGAAGTAACAACAAGCCAAACCGAAGAAACTAGTTAAAAGTAGGGAAAAGTAACAAGCTAACTTTTCTATTTATATTGAGCAAATTAATAGAAGAACATTATTTGGAGTACTAGTAAAGGGCACTCAGATTGTAGAGAAAATATTTACTTCTCCATTTTAATAAATGTGATACTTGTTTTTAGAGATTTAAACTATGTGACTTTTAATCAGTATCTTTAAATATATTTCTCATCATATATTAACATGAAAAGAATTATGATTAATATAATTTTTATGATGACTCAAAGGATCATCTTTAAATTTAATTATTAATTCTGTGCTCTAATACCTCAAAAAGCACTATTTATTATTCTCCGACTTGCATGCGCAGTCCGTATAATTTTTCGTAAGTTTTAATGTGAAAAAAGGATTAAAATATGAAATAGAGCATTAATACTCAATTGAGTTGACTTTGGTCAACATTTTGAGCAAACGAACCGGGATAAGTATTTTGACAATTTTGGTAGGTCCGTATCATAATTTAGGACTTGGGCGTATGCCCGAAATTTAATTTGGAGGTTCCTAGCTCAAGTTATGGCCATTTAACGGAATCTAGTAATTTAAAGGCTAAAGATTTCCAAAACGTTTGACCACGGATTTGACTTTTTGATATCAGGGTCGAAATTCGTTTCCAAAAAATTGAATAGCTCTGTTATGTCATTTATGACTTGTGTGCCAAATTTGAAGTCATTAAGGATTCATTTAATATGTTTTGGCACGAGATTTGCAAATTCAAAAGTTTAAAACTCAAAGTTCGAATCGAGGAGTAAATTGTAATTTCAGTGTTGTTTGACGTGATACGAGACCCCGAGTAAGTCCATATTATGTTATGGGACTTGTTGATTTATTCGTACGGGGTCCTGAGTATCCTGAGAGTAATACAGATTGAAATCGGATCAAAAACTTTGAACTTAAGGAAAAATCTGAAATTTGGCCTTCTGGTGTAATCGCACCTACGGATTTTTGACCGAAGGTGCAAGCTCGTAGAAGCGAGCCTTCCATCGCAGATGCGTCCAGGCGTGGTTGGACTTCGATCGCAGAAGCGGAGAACTCCTCGCAGAAGCGTGTCCGCAGATGCGCAAAATAATCCCGCAAAAGCGGAGGCTGGGCAAGTGAGGTTCGCAGAAGCGAAACTTCTTCCGCAAAAGCGGATGCGCAGGTGCGAGCCCAGGCACCGCAGGTGCAAAAATACCTGGGCAGTGTATAAATCGAAGAGTCCGAGAATTTTCTCATTTTTAGATATTTCAAGCACGGATTTAGGCGATTTCAAAGGGAATTTTCACGATTTTGAAATGGGTAAGTGTTTTATAACTAAAATTTATTATATTTCATAAATCCATGTCTATATTCATCACTTATTTCGGATTTAGATGCAAGAAAATTGAAATGTTTTTAAAACTTTTCAAAAATGAAAAATTAAGATTTGAAGGTCTGTTTGACTTCGAAATTTGGTAATTTTTGTATGGTTGGACTCGTCTCGGAACGGGTGTTTGGATTTCGAAAGTATTTCCGAGATTCGGGACGTGAGTCCCACTAATAATTTTTGAGATGAATTTCGGATTTTAATCCGGAAAATTAATAAATTCATATGGAATAAATTCCTACGATTTGTATTGAGTATATTGAATTGTTTATGACTAGATTTGAGGATTTCAGATACGAATTCGCGAGGCAAAGGTTTATTGGATTCTTGAAATTTGGTTGCAAAGCGAGGCAAGTGTCATGGTTAACCTTGACTTGAGGGAATAGAACCCTTAAATTATTTGTTACGTGAGATGCATGTGAATCTCGTATAGGCAAGGTAACGAGTATCTATACGTAGTCAAATTAATTGTTTGCATAATTACTTGAAAAATCATAAATCGTTTTAAATCATAAATGAATTATTATATTAATTGTTTCACTCATATTCCTTGTCAAATATTAATTCTTGAGTTCCTGCAATAATTGTTACATGCTTATGTGATTTATGTGTCTTAATTGCTATTTAACATTTAGCATACTAAATATTAAACTGCTTATTTTCTCCATAATTTCCATAATTAATTGCTAATTGTTATTGTTTGTTCATAAATAAATTATAATCAATATGTGCCTTGATGCTTAATAGTTTCTCATTGAACGTGGTACTTATTGGAGTAATTTTCATTACATTTATGAGTTGTTAAAATATATTAGGAATCTGGTTGCACACCGCAACAGAAATGACAGTAACTATATTGGGAGATCGAATTGTACGCCGCAACAGACTTATTTAAAAGTTTATATTGGAGGATCGGGTTGCACGCCGCAACAGACTTATTTAAAAGTTTATATTGGGGGATCGGGCTGCACGCAACAACAGACTTGTTTAAAGTTTATATTGGGGGAACGGGTTGCACGCCGCAATGGAAACAAGTTGAGGAATTGTGACTGCTTAGTTGATTTCAATTATTAATATTTTTTACTAGTCTTACTAATATTCCCGTTATTATTATTGTTGCTATTACTATTATTGCGTACATGTTAATGTAAATGACCCGCCTTAACCTTGTCACTACTTCGTCGGGGTTAGGCTCGGCACTTACTAGTTGGAGTCGGTTGTACTGATACTACACTCTACACTTTTTGTGAAGATTTCGGAGTTGGACCAAGTGACGTACAATAGATTTGCCCGTATACAACTACCAGTGGAGACTTGAGGTATAATTGCTCAGCGTTCGCAGTTCTGAAGTCCCCTTCTATATTATCTCAGCTGGGTATTATATTTCAAACAGCTTGAATTTTATTCAGACTTTTATTTATATTATTCTAGAATCTCGTGCACTTGTGACTCCAGTTCTGGGATGGTATTTAGATATCACAATTATTATGAAATATTCACTTTATTTTAGACTTTATTTTCACATCTGTTTCTTTGTTATTAGTTAATTTAAAATTTTGTTAAAATGACAATTTATATTCTAACATTGGCTTGCCTAGCAAGTGAAATGTTAGGCGCCATCACGGTTCCGAAGGTGGGAATTTCGGGTTGTGACAGTTGGTATCAGAGCACTAGGTTACATAGGTCTCATGCGTCACGAGCAAGCTTAGTAGAGTCTGAAGGATCGGTACGGAGACGTCTGTACTTATCTCTCAGAGGCTATGAAGTTTAGGAACAATATCACTTCTTTCGTATTCTGTTGTGCTATTTTATTTTATCATTGATGATTGAACCATTCTATTCTTATTCTCTCGCAGATGGTGNAGTTCTGAAGTCCCCTTCTATATTATCTCAGCTGGGTATTATATTTCAAACAGCTTGAATTTTATTCAGACTTTTATTTATATTATTCTAGAATCTCGTGCACTTGTGACTCCAGTTCTGGGATGGTATTTAGATATCACAATTATTATGAAATATTCACTTTATTTTAGACTTTATTTTCACATCTGTTTCTTTGTTATTAGTTAATTTAAAATTTTGTTAAAATGACAATTTATATTCTAACATTGGCTTGCCTAGCAAGTGAAATGTTAGGCGCCATCACGGTTCCGAAGGTGGGAATTTCGGGTTGTGACAGTTGGTATCAGAGCACTAGGTTACATAGGTCTCATGCGTCACGAGCAAGCTTAGTAGAGTCTGAAGGATCGGTACGGAGACGTCTGTACTTATCTCTCAGAGGCTATGAAGTTTAGGAACAATATCACTTCTTTCGTATTCTGTTGTGCTATTTTATTTTATCATTGATGATTGAACCATTCTATTCTTATTCTCTCGCAGATGGTGAGGACACGTAATACATCTACAGACGGACAAGAACCAGAGCCCCCGGTACCTATGGCTAGGGGTCGAGGACGAGGTCGTGCTAGAGGCCGAGGCAGAGGCATAGGTAGAGCTCAGTCTAGAGCTCGAGCAGCAGCACCTGTTGTAGAACCTCAGGTGTACCTTTAGGGGGAGGTTCCCATTCAGACTGTACTTTTTGGACCGGTTCAGGTTCCGGAAGGGTTCATAGCTACTCCAGTACTTCATGACGCTCAAGTCCGTTTGGTGAGTCTTGAGAGCGTGGCCCAAAATGGTACCGTCTCACAGGCTGGGGAGGAGCACAAACTCCCACTACTCCCGCTCCGGAACAGATGGCTCCCCAGAATCAGGCTCCAGCAGCCCCGCCAGTTGGGGTAGTTCAACCAATTATTGCAGCATAGACCGGTGATAGGCCCTCCATGTCTTTTGAGACCTTATTGAGACTGGATAAGTTTACTAAGCGCTTTCCAGGTCACTTCAGTGGGACAACTTCCAAGGACCCATAGGATTATCTTGACCGCTGCCATGAGGTGTTGCGGAACATGGGTATAGTTGAGACCAGTAAGGTCGATTTTGTTGTATTTCAAATGACGGGTTCCGCCAAAAGGTGGTGAAGATATTATACATTGACCATACCAGTTGGATTACCTACACTTACCTGGGAGCAGTTCTCGCAGCTATTTCTAGAGAAGTTCCTTCCTATCACACTGAGAGAGGATTACCGCAAGCAATTTCTGTGTCTACAGCAAGGCAGTATGACTGTTACATAGTATGAGTCCCGTTTTGTAGATTTAGCTCGTCATGATCTGCTTTTACTACCTACTGAGGGAGAGAGAGTAGGGAGGTTTATTGAGGGACTCGCTCACCCTATCAGACTTCAGATGGCCAAGGAAACCGGAAGTGAGATTTACTTTCAGGCAGCTGCTAATGTTGCGAGGAGGATCGAGATGGTTCTTGCACAGGAGAGAGGGCTGAAGTCTGATAAGAGGCCTCGTCAGTTCGGTGGTTTCAGTGGTGCCTCGTCTAGAGGCAAGAGTAGATTTGGTATGGGTCGTCCTCCTAGACCGTTTTATTCAGCACTACACGCATCTCCCGGTGCTTCAGAGAGTCACTGTCTTATTATGCCTTATTCTGGGCAGCCAGCATTTAGTGCACATTCAGCTCCTATCGGTGTACCACCACTCCAGAGTCACTATAGCGGTTATCCGTCCCGTTCGGGTCAGCTTCAGCTTGAGCAGCCACGGCATCCGGATGGGTGTTATGAGTGTGGGAACATTAGTCACATCAGGAGATATTGCCCTAGGTTGTCGAGTAACAGATCACGGCAGGATTCTCGTGCCATCATACTGGCACCGGTTGCTTCACTGCCTACTCAACTGGCTATAGGTAGGGGTTAGGCAGCTAGAGGTGGAGGTCAGGCCATTAGACGTGGAGGTCAGACCATTAGAGGTGGAGGCCAGCCAGTTAGAGGCCTTCCCAGAGATGCAGTTCAGAGTGGTGGGGCCCATCCCCGATTTTATGCTTCATCAGCTAGGACTGAGGCTGAGTCATTTGATGTTGTGATCACAGGTATTAATCCAGTTTTCCATAGAGATGCTTCAGTTCTATTTGATCCCGGATCTACTTATTCCTATGTGTCTTTCTATTTTTCTTTATATTTGGTTGTGCTTGGTGATTCTCTGAGTGCTTCTGTGTGCGTATCTACACCGGTGGGAGACTCTGTTATAGTAGACCATGTCTATCGTTCGTGTGTGGTTACTATTGGTAGTCTTGAGACTAGTGTGGATCTTCTACTTCTTGATATGGTAGATTTTGATGTCATCTTGGGTATGGATAGATTTTGATGTCATCTTGGGTATGGATTGGTTGTCACCTTATCACGCAATATTGGATTGTCATACCAAGATATTGACCTTAGCCATGTCGGGGTTACCTTAGTTATAGTGGAAAGAAACTCCTGGTCATTATACCAGCAGGGTTATTTCTTAAATGAAGGCTCGGCGTATGGTCGAGAAAGGGTGTCTAGCCTATTTGGCTTATATTCGCGATCCC
>AWOL01S0072125.1:0-19037 GCA_000715115.1 Nicotiana otophora | reverse complement strand
CCAAACACCCAGTGTCATAAGTGCATGAGCATCTAGTAGGAAGTACAGTACTTATACAATATCTATTTGGAATATAAAAATAGACAGGATATAATAAATAAAAAAGATGGGGACTCCATGTGATGCGGATCGTAACATGGAATACAACTCACTACAAATTCTCCTTAGCAACTGCGTCTATGCGCCAAGATGACCACCAAATGTACCTGTCTCAGTACTTGCACAATCAGTGAAGAAGTGTAGCATGAGTACGTAAATCAACGCATACCCTGTAAGTATCTAGCCTAACCATCAAGAAGTAGTAACGAGGGTCGATATCGACACTTACTAGTAGTCCAATAAATCAGATATAATAATAATAAACAGGTATGAGGCATCAGGAAAAACAATGAAACTGATATGCATAAACCGATCCCCAACAGAAGAATAAACACGAAGTCCTCAAATACCAGGTACTTCCTCGAATGGAATACATAGTGGTCAACACCAAATAAATGGTCACATCTCACATCAGGAAGACTCATAAGTACGCTGACTACTTATCAAATATTTCGCATGATTCTGCCGAGGCGAATGGCCTGATCCCATAGGAGTGTTTCATGAAACTGCCGAGGTGAGTGGCCCGATCCCATAAAAGTGATACAAAATCCTGTCGACGCGAATGGCCTGATCCCATAAGAGTGTGATACATAATCCTGCCAAGGTGAACGACCCGATCCCATGAGAATATGATACATTATCCTGCCGAGGCGAACGACCCTATCCCATAAGAGTACTATTAAGGTGTTTAGCTCAATCCTATTAGAATATGAAATTTTAATCGGTCCTTGACCCCACTCACGAATATACGTGTGAGTTATGAAATTTAAGAAAACTTTCTGATGAATATGCACAATGCGGGAGAAATCTGTAAGGGGAGTACAATTTCCACGGCTAATCACGTAGCTCGTTAAGTATATAAAATAGCAAGTTCATTACTTTACGTGAGTCTAGTCTTAGTCTATAATGTAAACTAAAGAGTGATTAAACATTAAAAGATCTAAAGTAAGCAGAATTTCTAACTTGATTTATACTTATGTGCCTTGGTTTGCCTGATTCTTAAAAGAACAATCAAATATTCAACACATTCAATATGGTTAGGTTTCCTAAAGTATATATATACACAGAAGAGGTAAAGAACAACAAGTGTAATTAAAGGAAAAGAAAGGAGAACTTGACTCTCTATATGGACTAGCAAATATTCAGGCCCAATATAATGTGCACAAGCAGCATGATCCAAATCTGGAAAGTGGACTTGAGCTCTAAATGGGCTCAGCATGCCTAAATTGAATTCATACATACAAAGAAAAGATAATAATTAATGTATATCAATTGTAAAAGCGAAGTAAGATAAAGATTATGATTTAAATAACTAAAGAATGTAATGATACAGATTTTATTTTGATGTTAATCCTATGAGGATTAATAAGAGTTAATGACTAAGGGCTTGGCAGAAATTCTCATTTATGGATATGATCCCCCTTTGTGAACCCTTGGCACTTCAGAGTTCACGAGGGTCTCACGGACCTCCAGCAGTACTTGTGTCAAGGAGAGGTATCATAACCACAATAATTTTTTACATCCAAATCCCTTAGCCACCCACTATTAATCTTCATCAAAGGTTTAAACCAATAAATGGATCAATAGAGTAATTTCATATTGTGAAGACATCAACAATAGATGTAGAAGTCATGATATACCCTCTAAGCGTTCAAACACATAAAAGAACTCGACAACTTTGAACAAATAATATGTTGTAGTTCACCATTAGGATACAGAGAACAAACCAAAGCACAACATTGACTTAAGAGAACCCTTATCAAGCATAGAGTATAAGAAGTAAGAGCAGGACACTACAATAGGCATGAGTCACTGTTGGGACATAATCACACAAGATCACAAAGTGCAAGTAGTAGGCATGCTTCGTTACTCATGTCTTTAGGCCAGAAATGTTAACGGGCAAGTACTATACATAGAGGAGCTCAGGTACATGTTCTATTGGCTTCATTGTAGGTTTGATGCTTATAGTTCTCTTATGTAGGTTCAGATTATAAGAAAGTGCACATATACTTTTAAAAAGCTTCAGCATAGTTAAGAGCATGCCTAGAAGGTTAATGACATTCCCTTTAACTTAACAATGCAAACAGGTCACACTGAGCTAACAATTGGGCATATAGACAGGTTCACTAGCATAGTATATCCCACCAGATCTGACATGTAGGAATCTTTGCTAAAGGATTAATTATATTATTAATTGATAATTACATTAAAGAATTTAATTAGTCAAATAAATTTAGTTATTATTCCAAATAAAATATTATTATACTCTTTGCTAGCACAAAGAATATAATTAATATTGTGAACAAACTAAAATTTTCTATTTAGAATAGAAAATTAAATTATCTCTTGGTTGAAATATATATGTGATATATATAATTAATATTTATTTTATATAATAGATGTATATAAAATGTAATATTAATAAAGGCTTGTTAATAAATCCATTTTTGAATTGGATTAATTAACGTGTAATCAGAGGTTTCATCCTATTTGGAATGGGATTAATATTTTCAATAGGAAAATATTATATTAATATGAAAAGTTCATTAATAAGAGAATCCAACTTTGAGTTGGAGGATTCACGTGAAAGATTCCGCAGTCACGTTTCAATTGAGACGGATTTTTCAGTTTTCCATAAAATTACATGAAGTTTTATTTTTGGAAAAAACTTTTATCCTAAGTAAATTATTACCTTAACCAAATAGAAAAAGGGTTTATAGGTGATGCTATATAAAGGATGATGGAGAAAATTTATCGTAGCAAATCTTGAGAAGAAAAATCACTTTGTGAAAGTGAGAGTGCAATACAAAGCCAAGAGAGGAAATACAATTACAAGAAAAGTGTTTCTTGTTCTTCTATCTTTGAGTTGAGATTTTTGAGAAAACTTTCAACACAATATTTTCATTTAATTTGTTCACGGGTTTCATTGATCAAAGAGTTGATAGCAAGGATTAGTCTCGGTATAGTTACGCATAGAGTCTTTGCACTATTGAAGAAATTTTTAAAACGGGACACTCTTCACCATGTACGTCTTAGATCCGATCTTTGACATGTAAATAAAATTTTAAACACGAAAAGATCTGCCTAGGATTGTCATTGACTTCCGCTGCGTGTTGCGAACATCTATATGTGATCCTACAGTGGTATCAGAGCCTTAGTTTTTCGTGTCTAAAATTTATTTATGAAATATTTTAAGATTATATTTGAATAGTTCAAACCATAATACATGTGTCTTGTGCAATAGTCAAATTGTTTGAATGCATATGGATTGATATTATTTTATTGTGAATAAAGTATGTATACATACAAGTTAAACTATTGAGATATTTCGTAACTTAAATTTGAAATTTTGTATTGGATACGATGATAATCTATCATAGGTTATTGGATTCTTCTGTTATTTTAATTATTATTAGTTCATGAGATGTTAATTAATAATGATATTCTAGCATAAAATATTTTATGTGATATATAAGATAAACATGTTAGAAGTATTTTGAATTTCATTTTTATGTCACGTGCTTGTTCGTTATATAATTTTGAATTATTTGTTACATGTGATGTAAATTAATTTAGGACTAAGCATGTAGACAACTTGAACAAAATTCATGTGCTATAAAAGATTTGATCATAATGTTATTAAAAGTTGTTTTAATAAAAGTTCCCTCTTACTAAAATTTGAGTTCTTAAATAATAAAATATAAGATATTTTATTGTAAAGCTATCCATCAAAATAAATAATTTTATTTATTTCTTGTTTATAAGGAGCGGCCTGACAACCAAGAGACTTATAGTTAGAGAATATGTTAAAATTATTTATTGCATTAGATGCATGGATTGAAAGAATTATTTAATTTTACAATAAACGTCTGGACTACCGGGGGAGTATAAACTTTAATAAGTTCTTTGCTATCGTGATGGTTGAACTCAACTATGCCAATAAGATCGACCTGACTACCAGGGGACTATTTGACGTAGAGTTATTTAAGGAAATTGTATGGAGATACAATTGATAAGAGTACCTACCTTTAAAATATATATGAGAAACGACTTGACTTCTAAGGGGCTCATATATATTGTTAAAGGATTCCTTTGCTCCACTAACAGAAATAAAGATTTCTTAAACTATAATGAGGGTAAATAATTTAAAATAATTAGTGAAAATATCATTTAGATAAAAGTCCATGTCTTTATGATATATGTAAATATGTTCTTATATTATCGCCTTTTCTTTTCTATATTTTAGATTTCTTTATATGTTTGTTATATCACCGCGTGAAATACTTGAGACCAACAAATTGGTAGGACCAAACTTTGATGACTCGTATAGAAATTTGAGAATTGCTCTTATGCATGAAAAGCTCATTAATGTGATCGATAAGCCTGGAAAGATAATCCCACCAGCGAATGATGTTGAAGGCACCACGGTTTATCAGAAATACTTGGAAGAATGCCTTGCTATTAAACTCATCATTCTCGCTTCTATGAGTTCTGAACTCCAGAGGAAACATCAGAATATGGATCCAACTGCAATCATTGAATATCCTAAGAAGATGGTTGATATACAGTTGGACATTGAAAACTCTCCAATTGGACCCCATGTCAATCAGGTGATTGATCTTATCGAAGAATTTGCGACGTTGGGGTACAAGCTTGGTAAAGAGCTTTCTGAAGATTTGATCTTGCGGTCAGTATCTGATACTGAATGTTTTCAATGTAAGAAGAAAGGGCATTGGAAGAGAAACTACAAAGAGTATCTTGCAATTCTAAAAGATAAGAAACAAGGTGAGACATTTATGAAAAATATTTTCAAGGTTTATATAGCTACTACTAATTCTTCATTATGGATATTAGATACTGGCAGTGGTTATAACATCTGTAATATTTTGCAAGGGTTCAAGATAAATAAGAGGTTGAAGAAAGGAGAAGTTAATCTACAAGTTGGAAATGGTGCAAAAGTTGCAGTTGTAGGATCTATTTCTTTAATAATGTCTTTGGGCAAAGTACTTATGCTGGATGATTATTATTATTAAGTTTCTAAATTTGTTTCGAACATAATTTCAGCTTCTATGTTGGACAAGCGTGGGTTTTGCATTAACACAGGCAATTGTATTTTGCTTTATTTATTATGGTGATGATTTATATGCGAATGTCTATCTCCAACATGATGTTTATGTCTTACCTAATTTGAATGCTAATTCGATTATGCATGTTTATAGTCTTATGAGAAAAAAAGATGATCTAGTAAATCATACATACCTTTAGTATTGTAGGCTTTGTCATATTTGAGAGAAAAGAATTAACAAGATGTACAAAGAAGGGTACCTTGATAAGTATGATTTTGGATCATATTCAACTTGTGAATCTTGTCTCAAAGGAAAAATGACTAAATCTCCATTTACTGGAAGTGGACAAAGAGCTTTTGAATTATTGGGACTAATTCATACAGATGTTTGTGGGCCATAAAAATTCTTACTTCATCACCTTCACTGATGATATGTCAGGATATGGATTTGTGTATCTTATGAAACATAAATCTGAATCTTTTGAAATGTTCAAAAGGTTCCGTAGTGAAGTTGAGAAACAGACTGGTAAAAGTATCAAAGTACTAAGGTCTGATAGAGGTGGAGAATATCTTAGTGAAGATTTTACTAGGTATCTCAAATAGAATGAGATTCTCTCACAGTGGACATCTTCAGGAACACCACAACACAATGGTGTATCTGAAAGGAGAAATCGAACCTTATTAGATATGGTGACATCTATGATGGGGTTCACTGATCTTCCAATAAATTTATGGGGATATTCTTTAGAAGAAGCAACATACTTACTTAATAATGTTCCCACTAAGCCAGTCTCTACAACACCATATGAGATATGGAAAGCACGTAAGCCTAAACTTAAACATATTAAAGTATGGGGTTGTCCAGCTTATGTTATGAGATTGCAGTCTGATAAACTTGACTCAAGATCTGATAAGTATAGGTTCATTGGGTATTCCAATGAAACAATGGGATATTATTTCTATCACTCTTCTGACCATAAAGTGTTTGTGGCTAGATGAGCAACCTTTTTGGAAAGGGAATTGTTTTTAGAAGAAAATTATAGTGGAGAAATAGAACTTGATAAAGTTCAAGAAACTAATGAATCAACACAAAAGCAAGATCATGAGACACAAGTTGAAGAACCTTTATTGGATGTTTTGAAGTTGAGAATGAAGTTGCCATCTTCAACGGTTGAAGTTCAAGAACTAAATAGAGTTCAAGAACAGGTTAATAAACGAGTTCCAAACCAAATTGAACAACAACCAAATCTAGCACAAGGTGAGCAAGTTGTACAAGAACCTCTTAGAAGGTCGACACGAGAATGTCATATACTAACTAGATTAAATATAATGGTACAAGATGATGTATCAAATGAGGTTGATCATAATGATGATGACCCTAAGACCTATGAAGAGTTGACACAAGGTTCTGACAATGAAATATTGCAAATGGATGTGAAAATAGTTTTTCTTAATGGTGATCTAGAAGAGGATGTGTACATGACACAACCTGAAAGTTTCACATCTCCGTCTAATTATAATAAGATTTGCAAGCTACAAAGATCCATTTATGAGCAAGCTTCTCGAAGTTGGAATATTCGCTTTAAAAAGACAATTGAAAAGTTCAATTTTGTTAGATACGAAGAACAGCCTTGTGTGTACAAAAAGGTTAGTGGGAGCACGATTATATTCTTAGTATTTTATGTTGATGATATATTGCTCATAGGTAATGATATACTGGCATTGCAAAGTACCAAGATTTGTCTTTCTGAACAGTTCTCCATGAAAGACTTAGGAGAAGTAGCTTATATATTGGGAATAACGATCTATAAAGATAGATCGAGGAAGCTGCGTGGACTTTCCTAGTCTTTGTACATTTGATACCATTTTCAAAAGGTATAACATGGATTATTCCAAAAGAGTTTATAGACCGATAGGCACTAGAATTACTCTCAGTAGGAAGGATTGTCATAAAACACATGAAGAGAGAGAATGCATAGTAGGATCTCATACGCTAGTGCAATGGGAGCTATTGTAATGACCCGGCCGGTCGTTTTGAGAGTTGTAGCCTCGTTTCCCCATTTACTGCTCATTTTGTACTTTAGAGCTATTATGTGACTTGCCGGGATAGTCGGTTTGGATCCGGAGTGAATTCAGAATAAAATGAGATACTTAGTCTCAAGGTTATAAGCTTAAGTTGAAATGACTGACCGGATGTTGATCTATGAGTAAAAGACTTCGGAATGGAGTTTTCATGGTTTCGTTAGATCCGTTGGGTGATTTTGGACCTAGGAGCATATCTGGATTGTGATTTGGAGATCCGTAGTGGAATTAGGCTTGAAATGACGAAAATTAGATTTTTAGAAAGTTTGACCGGGAGTGAACTTTTCGATATCGGGGTCGAATTCCGATTCCGCAAGTTAGAGTAGGTCTGTAATATTATTTGTGACTTGTATGCAAAATTTGGGGTCAATCCAACTTTGTAGAAGTTGAATTTTCTTAGTTTCAATAGGCTTGAATTGGGGTGTGATTCGTGTTTTTGCAGTTGTATGATGTGATTTGAGGGCTCGACTAAGTTCGTATGAGGTTTTAGGACTTGTTGTTACGTTTAGGGGCCTCGGGTTGATTCCGAATGGTTAACGGATCAAAAGTTGAAGTTGAGTGATTCCTGAAGTTGGACCTCTGCTGGTGTAACCACACCTGCGGAGCTTTGATCACACGTGCGAGCTCGCAAGTGCGGGTTGGTTTGCGCAGGCGCGAATTGGAGGGGAGTGTGTAGGGGGTTGCAGGTGCGAGGATTTTTCTGCACCTGCATGGCCGCAGAAGCGGGAGGTGCGCAGAAGTGGAAGGCGCGCAGGTGCGATAGGGAGTTTCGCATCAGCGTTACCGCAGATGCGGTAGGGGAACCGCAGAAGCGAAACTGGGTAGATGGGCTTGGTCCGCAGAGGCGGCTTGGGTTCTCGCAGAAGCGAGTTCGCATAAGCGTAGTGAGGGACCGCAAGAGCAGTATGAGCCACAGGATGCGTGTGTGATGTCGCTTCTGCGACACCGCAGAAGCGGATAAGTTCCCGTAGAAGCGAAAGTGCTGGGCAGATTATTAAAACAAGGGTTTGCTATTTTTGCTTCATTTCAAACATTTCAAGACGGGTTTGAGCGATTCTTGAGAGGGTTTTCGAGGGGATTCTTGAGGTAAGTCCCTTGTGCTCATTTTGTTATCAATAATCTTGCTTCCCCTTTGATTTCCCACCTAGTTGGTGTGTATTTAAGGTGTAAATTGAGAGTTTGAGGGTAGGGATTTGGAGAGTTTGATTTGGGGATTTGGGTGACGATTTGGTGTCGGATTTTGATAAATTTGGTATGGTTAGACTCGTGGTTGAATGGACTTTCGAGTTGTGTGACTTTTATTGAATTTCAAGATGTGGGCCCGGGGCCGTCTTTTGAGTCGATTTTTTATTTTAATTAATAGCTTAGCATTTGTTTATGGAGTTGATTCCTTTAGACCATATTGATTATATCGAATTTGTTATGGCTAGATTCGAGGCATTCGGAGGCCGTTTCGCTAGGCAAGAGTGTGTTGGAGTAGAGATTTGCTCGGATTGAGGTAAGTAACATTTCTAAATTGGTTCTGAGGATACAAAACCCCGTATTACGTGTCATGTATTTGGTTTTGAGGTGATGCACATTCTAAGTGATGGGCGTGTGAGCATGCACCGTAGGAATTATGACTTGGTCAAATTCCATGGAACTGTGTAGCTGAGTAATCTATTGTTATTTGTACAGTCTCCATGTATTAGAGAAATGGAACCACAAATCATGTTAGCAATCATGTTTAGACTATGTGTTGTCACTATAGGTGTAACACCCCGGAAAATTTTGAAATACCTAAGTGTAAAGCCCAATAAAATTTGCAAAGAAAATAATATTTCATGGTGCCGGACTAGGCTTACGTGTTTGAGGATACTCGGACTTTTTGGGTTGAACAATGTACCGGAAAGTAAAGGAAAATTTTTGGCGGAAAAGCGCGTTTATGCGGTCCATTATGCGACCGCATATTCACTCTGCGGGCCGCATAATGGCTGCAGAAGCGAGCAGGAGAGGGCCAAATCTGGCAGTAGCTATGCGGTCGACTATGCGACCGCATAGTGATCGCATACACAGACATATTTTTTATCATTTTGTCAGCAATTATGAGACCGATATGCGGTCCGCATAACCGTTCTGGAGCTCCATTTTTGGGTTTTTAAAACCCGACCCTATTTCATTAAATACACTCTTTGGGGAATTTTTGAGCTATAATCTAATATTTTAGCGTGAGATAGAGTGCCCTAGAGTGAGAAGGTGTTCTTCAATAATTGTTCTTCAATATAGAGTGCCCTAGAGTGAGAAGGTGTTCTTCAATAATTGTTCTTCAATTCTTGCCCATGTTTTGGAAGATTAAGAAGGGAAACTCACTAGGTCTTCATCCTAGAGGTAAGATTCTACACCCTAACCCTCACTTTTGAATTTTATGTAGAAATGGACAACTAGCAAGATAATTTTTGGGCATGAGGGTTGTTTATTTACATGCATGTGCTATAAAAGGGTGTAGGAAGATTGTTGAACTAAAAATGGTAAAGATTGGGTTGTGGGATGATGAAATTCTCCATAAAAGGACCTTGGAACCTAAATGCACACTTAGTGTTTGATAAAATACTCAAATGATCTAGGACCATGATCAACTTCTTAATTTTGATTTAATTTATTATATTTATACAATAGATTGAAGTTGCTAAGAATTCCGAAATATTTTAGAGTTTAAGAAAGCTCAATTGAGGTATGTTGGCTAAACTCTTCTCTTAGAATTGAATCCCACGACATTCATGTAAATGATGTAAGTCCTGAGTGATTCATTATAAAACTGGCTATTCCGAGTAAGATTGGGTTGAAAGATATATGTTCAACAAGTATCCCAAATGCTTTATTCATGTTATGTTACCAATTGAGGATATGTTAAAATATGGGTTGTGCATTAATAATATTTCTACTTTAAGTCAAGTTCAAATGAAGGCTATTATTCCAAATTTTGTGAAATATCTCTGTGTCTTAGACTCTAAATTTCTCACATGTGTACTACACACCTTGATTTGAATTGTATTTGTTGTTGATGAAGATAATGATATTTGAAATTAATAAGGTGAGCATGAAATACTGAATATGGCCAATGTTCCAAGAATGATCTTATAATTATGTTTATTAGTGCCAATGAAGTGAAAAGATGTGAAAGTTATATGAAATGCGATGATTGATATAAAAAGGTTGATGTCTCAAATAAGACAGCCTAACCGGTCGGGTTGTGATCGGACACCATGCCGCACACATGGTGGTGATTGTATTGGAAATTATAATTGAAATGGTAATTGTGGTTGATGTCCCTAATGGATAGCCTAGCCGATCGGGTCGTGATCGGACTCCGTGTTAAAGACAGTGGTATTGATATTGAGAGTAATTGTGGTTGATGTCTCTAATGAGATAGCCTAGCCGATCAGGTCCTGATGGGACTTCGTGCTGAGAGTACGGTGGTACTGGTATGGGGAATAATGGTATTGTGAATAATGGTATATCGATACTAAAAGTCTCCCAATATGAGATATGGAAATTAATTTGAACAATGTCTTGATCCTGAATTGAGGTTTGATGTTGATTAAAGCTTCCTTTGATATTATGATAATCTTGGTTGTATTATTTGTCATTCTATTGAGAGAGTGTTTAGTTATACATACTAGTGCTATTCGACAGTACTAACGTCCCTTTTGCCGGGGGCGCTGCATCTTTCAATGGATGCAGGTGGTTCCACAGCAGGAGATATTAGTCAGTGATAACAGTGCACCTTTTTCCCAACTGACTTGGTGAGCCCCACTTCATTCTGGGGCCATGAATCTTTTTTACTTTGTGTATTCTGTTTAAGGTATAGCTGAGACCTTGTTGCCGGCATTATCATTGTACTCTTCTTTATCTATAGAGGCTCCGTAGACATAGTGTGAGTTGTGTATTGGTGCTGGGAGAGATAAACTATGCTATGTTATGATTGTATTACTTGTCCATTTGAGACTTTAAAAATGGTGAAACTTATGGTAAGAAATTGGTAATTGCAGACATGACCACTTTATTGTTTAATTAAGGAAAATATATATTCTCTTTATTCGTGCATGAGTTTAGGTAGAATGAAATCTAACAGGCTTGCTCATCCGAATTTACTCGATTGAGCACCGGTCGCGCTCTCCGAGTTTGGGGCATGACAATAGGGACCCACAGAGGTCGTGTACATGTTGAATTATCTGCTAAATTATTGTTTTGTACTCAGTCACAGTTTTACTTGTATATTACATCTCAGCCTCTATTGTTCATCATTGATGCATCATATTACTATTGTTTGGGTTGTTTATCATGCTTTTTGAGAGCCCGAGAGACTGGAGAGATTGATGACTGAGTGAGGCCAAGGGCTTGATTGTGAGGATGTTTATGGGATTGGGTTGCATGACGCAGCATGTTTCATTGATATATGCCACGATTGGTTTGTTATAACGTTTGGGCTGAAGTAGCCCCTCCGGAATTTGTACACACCCCCAGTGAGCGCAGGTACCTACTAAATGCGAGTGCTGAGTGATTGAGAGGAATAAGTGACTGTGAGGAAAGAGTGAATGTGAGATTAGAGTGAATGGGAGGACTGGATGACTGTTGCTCTGAGAGGATGCATTGACTTCATTATTTTTGCACTTCAGCTGTCATATATCACTATCTTGAAATTTCTGAGAGATATTATCTTTTGTTTCAGTTGAACTTGACATGAATTTACTGTTTTGGTCTTAATTGTCGAACTTGAAAGCATGCCTACTTCCCTATGTTGAAATTACTGTAATTGGACTATAACTGTGAAGCTCGTCACTACTTTCAATTTGTTATTTAGTATTGTTATTTACTGAGTTGGTTGTACTCACACTATACCCTGCACTTCGTGTGCAGATCCAGGTATTTTCGGACACGGTGGGTTTTGATTCCATCGCACAGTTAATCTTTTGGAGATTCCAAGGTAGCTTCCCGGCATTTCGTAAACCTTGTCTCTCCATTCCTATTTTTCCTTTTATTGTATTTAATTTCAAACTATCATAGACAATATATTCCATACTTGTGATGTATAGATGCTCATGTACTCTGTGACACCCCGATAGTTGGGAACTTTCGCGTTGTGTTTTGGGTTTCTATCCCTATTTTATGAGAACTTTTATTATTTAAACTGCTTTAATTCATTTCTGTTAAAGGTGTTGGAATTATTTCGAAAGGTCGGCTTGCCTAGTACCACGATAGGCGCCATCACGACAGGTTAGGATTTTTGATCTTGACAACTATCATGTATACCATGACATGTACACGTCCTGATGTAGCTTATGCACTTGGAGTGACTAGCCGATATCAGGAAAATCCTGGTGAGGAACATTGGAAAGTGGTGAAGACCATTCTTAAAGTACTTAAGAAGGACTAAAGACCAATTCCTCATCTATGGAGATTCTGAGTTGAAACTTAAAGGTTATACTGATGCAAGCTTCTCTTCAGATAGAGATGACAGCAAATCTATTTCTGGTTATGTTTTACCTTAAATGGTAGTGCAGTGAGTTGAAAAAGTTTCAAACAAGCTACAATAGATTATTTAGTGACTGAAGCAGAATATATAACAGCTACTGAAGATGCTAAGGAAGTTGTATGGATGAAAAAGTTCGTAACTGAACTTGGTATGGCTCCTTCAATAAAAGGTAGAGTTCCATTATTGTATGACAATACTAGAGCCATTGCTCAAGCAAAAGAACCAAGATCACACCAAAAATCCAAACACATTCTGCGAAGGTATCACTTGATAAGAGAAATCATTGAATGTGGAGACGTCTAGATTCAAAAGGTAGATGAAAGGGAAGATGCTCCAGACCCATTCACTAAAGCTCTTGGTGCAAAGGAGTTTGACAAGCACAAGTGGAATTTGGGAATGAAGTACAAGAGAGATTGGCTCTAGTGCAAGTGGGAGATTGTTAGGGATATAGTGGATATGCCCTAGATCCAATCTCATATTTGATGATTTGAACATATTTCTGTGAACATTATTTGATATAAAAATATATGGCATCTGATATGCTTTTATCATAGTTATTATTAATTGTTTGATTAACTTGATAAAGTCCTTGATTAAATTTTATGACTTGACATTGTGATGGAGATCATGATAATGAGAGTGAAGTTTCTTATAATTTAATATAATTTTTTCTTGATCATAGGTTTATTAATTTTAACATTAGTAATCTGGTTATATCAATATTTACGTGATCGTCTTTATTGGATAAAGATTAGTTGATCTCATTAACTAAATCACATAGATAGATGATTCATATAGAGATATGATCATTGAACTGATTCATTGCATAATTCCTAATGGTTAGAACTACCATAAACTGTCAATAGGATATTCTCTTGAAGAATGTAATGTAAGAGTTTTCTTTGACCTTAGATCGTCATAGTAATCGACAAGTTATTTATTGTGCTTTGATACTAGACATTTATGGCCCTAGGGCGATAGTTGAAAGGATATTGGGCATAATTAAATGCTTGTAGAATTAATGATTGATCAAGATGGAATCTGTCAACTCTTGGTACTGAGTTTAAGCTTTATGTTGTCATGAATTATAAACGGCCAAACTAAGACCTTGGCCAGCGCGATTGAATAAAAGAAGAAAAGTATTTCTTAGGTCATTCAATGGTCGATTATATTTGACATGAACACATAGTTGGTCGCCTATTAGGATTTGACAGTTAAACCATATCCTAGGGTGACACAGATCTATAAGGACAGAAGGAATTACTATATTATTCTTCTACTGGTTCTTGAGAGTAAATTGTATACTTCATTCTATTCGATCGTTAAGGAGTGTTTTTAGACGTCACTCTTGATTAGTATATTGATACGATCAATTCACTATCAGCTTAGTATTGAACCTATGGTGTCGCACACTAACGAGTGTTCTGATCTTTGCTAAAGGATTAATTACTTTATTAATTGATAATTAAATTAAAGCATTTAATTACTCAAAAAAATTTAGTTATTATTCTAAATAAAATATTATTATATTCTTTACTAGCACAGAGGATATAATTAATATTGTGAATAAATTAAAGTTTTCTATTTGGAATAGAAAATTAAATTATCTCTTGATTGAAATATATATGTGATATATATAATTAGTATTTATTTTATATAAGAGATGTATATAAAATATAATATTAATAAAGGCTTGTTAATAAATCATTTTTTGAATTGAATTAATTAACATGTAATCGGCAGTTTCATCCTATTTGGAAAGGAATTAATATTTTCAATAGGAAAATATTATATTAATATAAAAAGTTCATAAATAAGAGAATCCAACTTTGAGTTGGAGGATTCACGTGAAAGACTCGGCAGTCACGTTTCAATTGAGACGTGATTTTCCAGTTTTCCATAAAATTCCATGAAGTTTTATTTTTTGAATTGTTTTTTTACCCTAAGTAAATTATTACCTCAACCAAATAGAAAAAGGGTTTATAGGTGATGCTATATAAAGGGTGATGGAGAAAATTTGTCGTAGCAAGTCTTGAGAAGAAAAATCACTTTGTGAAAGTGAGAGTGCAATACAAAGCCAAGAGAGGAAATACAATTACAAGAAAAGAGTTTCTTGTTCTTCTATCTTTGAGTTGAGATTTTTGAGAAAAATTTCAAAACAATATTTTCATTTAATATGTTCGCGGGTTTCATTGATCAAAGAGTTGATAATAAGGATTAGTCCCGGTGTGGATATGCATAGAGTCTTCGCACTATCGAAGAAATTTTTAAAACGAGACACTCTTCACCAGGTACGTCTTAGATCCGATCTTTGACATGTAAATAAATTTTAAACACGAAAAAATATGCTTAGGATTGTCATTGTCTTCCGCTGCGTGTTACGAACATCTATATGTGTAATGATCCGACCGATCATTTTGAGAATTAGCATCCCGTTCGGCGGCTTAAGGTCTTGAGCAACTGCGTATTATGTGTTATGACTTTAGTGTGTGATCGAGTTCGATTTTCGGATGATTCGCCGTCGATTTGGAAGAAGGATTCTTGCTTTAGAAGCTTAAGCGGTAAGAGATGACCGGAGTTTTGACTTTTGTGTAGACGACTTTGAAATGGCATTTCGATGATTTCAATAGGTTCGTATGGTGATTATGGACTTAGCCCTGCGTCCGCATTTGGATTTGGAGGTCCATAGAGTAATTTGAAGCATTTCGGCGAAAATTGGAAAGTTGAAGTTTTAGAAGGTTGAGAGGTTTGACTGGGAGTTGACTTTGTTGATATTAGGCTCGGATTCCGATTGTGAGAGTTGGATTAGCTCCGTTATGTCATTTGGAACCTGCATGCAAAATTTGACTTCATTCCGGATTGATTTGGTATGTTTCGGCACGAGTTTTAGAAGTTGGAAGATTTGGAATTTCGTAAGTACGATTTCAAGTGCGATTCATAATTTTGACATTGTTTGGTGTGATTTGAGGCCTCGACTAAGTTCGTATTGTATTTTAGGACGTGTTGGTACATTTGGTTGAGGTCCCGGGGACCTCGGGTGGTTTTCGGATGGATAACGGATCGGATTTTTGGACTTAAGGAATACTGAGGGATTCTAGACTGGTGTCCTCGCACCTGAGATGGATTTGGTCGCTGGTGTGCGCCCGCATAGGTGAGGCGGTGATCGCAGAAGTGAAAGGGGAAGGACTGGGCAGTGGTCGCAGGTGCAAAGTATTTTCCGCACATGCGTGATCGCAGACGCGGAGATGAAGACGCAGAAGCTGAAGCTTGCAGCCGTGTGTGTGCTCGCAGAAGCGAGAATCCTTGCGCACCTGCGCCATCGCAGGTGCGGCGCCTAGGCTCGCAGAAGTGAAGGCAGTGCAAGAGCGTGATCATCCGTATAAGTGACATTGTAGTCGCAAAAGCGAATGTCGCAGAAGTGACCTATTGTCCGCAAATGCGGAAAGTGCTGGGCAGAGAGGTTATATTCGAGGATTTGCCATTATTTTTCCATATTTTGAGTTCTAGACCTCGGTTTTGGTAGATCTTTCGTGGGGTTTTCAAGCAACTCATTGGGGGAAGTGTTCTCTATCCGAATCTTGTTATATTTTATGAATGTATTGCTATTTTCATCATTTAATTAGTGAATTAAGTTAGAAATTTGGGAAAAATTTGTAAAATCTTTCAAAATGTAAAATGAAGATTTGAAGGATGAATTGAGGTCGGAAATTGATAATTTTGGTATGGTTGAACTCGATATCGAATGGGTGTTCGGTTTTTATAATTTTGGTCAAGTTTCGATACGCGGACCCCGTTCGACCTTTTGGAGCGATTTTTTAATTCTTAGCTAGATCATTATTTTATTATTTAAATTAGTTTCCTATAGTTATAATTATAGTATGAAATTGTTTTGGCTAGATTCAAGTAGTTCGGAGTTGGAAATCGAGGGAAAAGGCCTACTAATTGATTGATTGATTGTGCATGGTTTGAGGTAAGTATCTTGCCTAACTTTATGTGGGGGAACTACCCCTTAAGTATTGAGTCTTTGGTGCTAATTGTGTCATGTGAAGTCCGTGTATGCGAGGTAACGAGTACATGCTTGGTCTTATTTGTAGAAAGTTGATGTTTTAGGGCTCTTAGATTCTTATGCTCATTAGATATGAAGTTGTTTTGTTATGTTAAGTTCTCCATCTACTAGTTTCAGCTCTACGTGTCTTAATTGGAATTAGTTGCTTTCATGTTCCACTCTTATTGCCTATTTGACTCTTGTGTGCCTTAACTTAAGTTGTTGCCTCTTCGATTGCCATGCTATCCTTTTCTAATTGCTTGCCCTTAATTGAAATTATTATTATCTCTTCTGTAAATGTCTATCCTTAATTGAGGTTATGATTATCTTTTCCGTTGTTTATCCTTAATTGAATTTGTTGTACCTCTTTCGTAATTGCTCAACCCTAAATGAAGTTAGTTATCCTTGATCGTAGTGGCCTCATCCTTATTTGGAATTTTTGACTCATGTTATCTCTCTTGATGTCGGATTGTACTTTTGTGGAATCATTTGTTATATATCATTTCTCCCTTGTTGAGCTATTCTTATTGAAACTAGTACTTCCTATTGTGTTTATTCTTTGTGAGCTCGTTCTACCGCTTCTTTGTGATCCAAAACTCTTGTGTTGATTTATTTGTTATATTCTCGTGTTATTATTATTATTGTTGTTGCTGTTGTACTCAGTTTGTTGAGCCGAGAGCTATGCGCGGTTGTGGTATTGACACTATTTAGATGGAATGTTGTGGAATATGGGCACATGTTGTGAAAGTCATTTTATTGTGATGTTGTGTTTTTGGCACGTGATATTGTTGGGAGGTTTTGTTCGGGTGTTTGCACGAGGTTTCTGCCGTGCTATTATTACTATTGATATATGCACATGCAGCGTTACAAGGCGGGCTATATATGTGAGTTTGCGCATGTGGCGAGATAATGTGAAAATATTATTATGCGCGTGCGGCGAGACAAAGCAGGCATTTACTTTATTATTGCGTACATGGCGAGACAAGGTGGGCTATGTCGGGGATTGATTTGTGATGACTTGTGATGGCCTGGGGGAATTGTTGTTGTTGATATTTGTGTAGTGACGTACCTAACCTGTGTGAGTTTTACTTTGTGCAAATTTAGGGATCGTTCCTTATGTGTCGTTCATTTTCTCTACTCTTATTCGTTGGCCCGAACTGTGATAGAACACTTGCACAAGCATACGTGTACTTTATCACCCTATCGGTTTAAGAAGATGAACATTGATGCTACTGATCATTTGTACGTACTCTGTCTACTTGTCTTATATGTGAGACTTGTTCTATTGGTACGTGAGTCGTCTGTGCAGTTATCAGTTGTATTGAGGGTACAAGATGCCAAGTGATTAGGGTTCATGAATTGAGACCCGTGAATTTTATGAGTTTTGAGGTATGGTACCTCGTGGGGATTATTGCATAAACCTGGTGCGAAAGCAGTTATTCTTATCAAGTTGCTACTTGTCTTTCCTTTATTTGTTTTTCACCGGATATAAACTGTGTCCAGCTTACTCTACTGTGTTATTACTTGTGGTGTCCCGCTGTAAATTGTTGCTTCTATTTCCTATTGCAAGCACTGTATTATTATTGTAATTATGCGTAGTTCTGTAGAGATATCATACTCTGTTAGTTCTATACCTATACTTGTTCAGGTTATCTAGTTCAGTAGGTGTATTGACTGTCCCTCATCACTACTCTAGTGAGGTTAGTCTTGATACTTACTGGGTACCGTTGTGGTGTACTCATACTACACTTCTGCATATTTTTGTGCAGATCCAGGTAATTCGGAATCAGTTGATCGCTAGCTAGTTGTACGGATCTTGCTGTGGAGACTCAAGGTAAACCTACTGCTGCGTTCACAGGCCTCGGAGTCACCTTCTGTTATTGTACTTGCAATGTTTATCCCTATTTCGAAACATATGTATTTAAAGGTTTTTGTAGCAAACTCAGTAGAGCTTATGACTTGTACTACCCATTTTGGGAATTGAAGTTATGCATAAGATTTGTATCACATATTTTTCGTTTGATGGTTGATTTCTTCTATTAATTCAGTAAATATTAGGCTTACCTAGTTTTAGAGACTAGGTGCCATCACGACATCCCACAGAGGAAAACTGGGGTCATGACAATATGCAATCCTACAATAACTGCATCTCAACGACAAAAAATATTTTCGATAATTTCTCTTTAGTACTACTAACTAATACTCACTTATTCTTTCTTAATTTTTTTAGAAGT
>AWOL01S0072108.1:14980-28762 GCA_000715115.1 Nicotiana otophora | reverse complement strand
CACAACTCTATATTATGTACATCACTGAGGTATATTTATAACTAAGTACAATAAAATATAATTATTAAAAGATATAAAATTATAAATAAAAACTTTTTCCAATTTTATTTCTGTTTGTTTGTTTATTTGTTCTTCTGCTTCAAAATTATCTTAAATCACTTTTGATTTGTTTAATTATATAAGAGTTTAAATGTTTAAAATAAGGATGACAATATTATATTTAAGAGTTTCGAAAGATAAAAATAATCTGCTAAATACGTAAACAAATATTTTGCTAGTTTCTTTAATATCAAACCAAATCAAATATTGTACCTTTCATTTTAAAATTTTGAGGCAAAATAGTCTCGTAGACACTTATAGTTGTTTGTGTTTGTCATCCTGGTCCCTATACTCAATGAAGTTTCATCTAGACATTTATAATTTTTCAAAGTCAGTATTGTAAACCCCTCTAACTATTGACCAAGTCTATGTGACAATTTAATTGTTGAACTGGACAAAATAAGTATATTTCATGCATATAAGGAGCGTGAACATAAAAATTTAAATAAAAAATGATTAAAATATGGGAAAAAGAAAAAGACAAAATCAAATTAGAGAAAAGAAAGAAAAGGTCAAAGTTTGCTTTTTCTCTTTCACTTAACGTTCTACTCCACCCCATTTTTCTCTATCTCCCTCCATTTTCACGTTTTTCCTCCTCCCCCATTTTAACCCAAAACTCATTGCAACAGCCCTCCCCCCACCTTTTCATCTACCAGTGACATACCACATTGCTACAAATCCAAAACTTCTTATCAGTTAGTTGACCGTATTGGTTTTTTCAGCCATGTCAAGAAGACCCAGCTCTTGGTAACCTTGAATTGGAATAATTGTCCAAATATTTAATGGATATTAAGATTGTACCCATAATTTATTTATTTATTTGGTGTCTTGCTCTATGGAGACAATAAATAGAAAGTGGAAGGATTTTGGAATTCTTTATTGATAACGTAAGGACTAATACAGAGTGAATTTTCCGGCCGGTGATGTTGCTTATTGTTCTATATCCCTGGTCCGCTCGTTGTTTTGGTTTTGGGCGAGGAGACCGGCGACCAATGGTTGAAGGGGGAGGCGGAAGCAGAGGAAAAGAAGGCATAGAGGGTGGTGGTTGACTGCGCAAGAGGAAGAGAAGGAGAAGTAAAATAATATTTTATAAAAATAAATAATGACATGGCTTAATTTAGCTGAGGTGGATATGATATGTCCTCTATGCCAACTCGAGTGAGCAACGCGCAGTGTCAGAAGTGTTTAAAACATATGTTTTGATCAAGTTCAGGTGTCTGGTTGAAAGTTTATAAAGTAGGAGGACCAGGATGTCAAACCTGAAAAAGTGTACTATATTTATAACTAAGTACAATAAAATATAATTATTAAAAGATATAAAATTTTAAAGGCAGAATAGCCTGGGAGGCCCATGTACTTGTCCAGTTTTGTCATGCCGGTGTTCGTACTTACAAGTTTGCCAACCAAATCCCTCTACCCTTAAAAACTGAGCATAAACCCCGCTCATCCTATATGGCATTTTGTACTGGAGTGCGTGTGCTACACTCGTTTAAGGAGCGCGAGGCCTATTAAAAAGGCGCCAACAACCATATTTTGGCTGTCATCTTCTTCCCGATTGTGCATTTTCCATTGTTGAAAAAAGGTGAGCTTTTCTTCTTTGTTTTTCTCTCTCTCTCCAACGTTTTCTGTCCAATTCTTTTCTCTCTCTCTCTCACTTCAATATTTTCTGTCCAATTCTTTCTCCCCTCCCCTATCTTCTTTGTTTGTTTCTTCCCATAAATCTGAAACTTTTTCATGAATTTAGAATCCTCTGGCCAATAATTCAGATTTCTCTTAAAATTCAATTATATGCCCTTTTTGTAGAAGGAAAACCTATCAAACTATTAAAATTACCCACAAACCAAAAAAAAAGGGTCAACCGAAAAATCCTCAAGAATCACCATACCTCAAAATTAACTCATAAAGGATTTTGAAGCACAAATTATTCTTTTCTCAATTAATACTTAAAAAGGATTTGAGCTTTTTGAGAAAATTTAACCCCCAATTTCAAAAATCAAACAAGGCAAGACTTTTTTTCTAAATCAGTAAAAAAAGAAAAAGAAGAAATAATGAATTATTCCCCCATTTTCGAGCTGGACAAAAAATGGACCACCGAACTTCTTCTCCCATTTTTCGATCTGGAAAAAAAAATTTTTACCTCGATTTCTTTTCTTTATTTATTTTAATTTTATTTCTATAATATAAAAAGTGAAGAATTGGAAGGGGAGAAGAGGAAGAACATGAAGAGAGAGAAGCGAGATGTAGGGCTGTGCATGGATCAGATCGGATCGGATTTAGCACATTTCGGATTTCAGATTCTACAAAATGGAATCTGAATCCGATCGAAATTATTATCAGATCGTATCGGATCAATATTTCGGATTTCGGATCGGATTATATGTATTATTAAGGCTATTGCTAATCTAATCGGCTAATGCATTTGCCTTATCTGCTTCTTCTGTGTTATGTGCTAATACAAACATCTCTTTTCTTTTCATCCCTTTTATCAATATTGTATCTCTAAGAAAATATTTCTCTGGAGGTTCGAGTTGTTATGCCTTAGAGTTGCAAACTCATACGTATATTTTCATTGTAAAAAAGGCAATACAACAAGAAAAATTCATGTTTATGCAATTATGAGGGTACTATGGTGCCAATATAGCTAAATCCACCAATTGTAAATGTAATAACTTATAGGAAGATATAAAGGAAGTACTAACTATCCGAAATTAAAGTTTAGTATTTATACATGCACTAATAATTTCGAATTTCGGATCGGGTTAAAATTATACCAATCTGAATCCAATCCGAATATCCAAAAATTGTAATAAACATAATCCGAAATTGAGCGGATCAGTTCGGATTTCGGATATCCGATCCAAATGAATAGCCCCTAGCAAGATGGGCAGGAGGAAGAACGTGAGGGGAGAGAGAGAAATCAATGAGGGAGGGGATTAGGGGATTAATGTTTGAATTTAATTTTTATTTTTATTTTTTAAAATTTTTGATTTTAATTATTTTTAATCTACCATGTGACATGGCATCTACACATTGTTATTTTATAACGTGACAGCCAACATGGAGGAGATTGTATTACATGCACTGGCAGCCTTCTGTCATAAGCGTTTATTATGCACGGTTTGAAGGAATGTAAGTGTTCAATTGGCAAATTGTTAAGTTTGGGGACCGGCATGACAAAATGGCACAGGTATATGTACCATTTAGGCCATTTTGCCAATTATAAATAAAAACTTTTTCCAATTTTATTTTTGTTTGTTTATTTGTTCTTCTGCTTCAAAATTATCTTAAATCACTTTTGATTTGTTTCATTATATAAGAGTTTAAATTTTTAAAATAAGGATGACAATATTGTATTTAAGAGTTTCGAAAGATAAAAATAGTTTGCTAAATACGTAAAATTCAAGTCACCTCATTAAGTAATTTGTGTTCAGTTCCTATTTAAGAGTTTCAAAAGAGCATATTTCAGAATTATTTATTCTCTTTTTTATATCAAAAGCGAGAATAAAGATTTTCAACTTATACCTCATATTCATAGGGGGTATAAGTGTAATATTTCAATAGTATAGGTGGTGCAAGTGTTTAAGTTTAAAATACAATTGGTGTTTAGTATAATTAACACTTTGATTTATATATTTAGCAAGAATTAAACAAATAGTTGAACCTATTATCTTTGCATTTATCTATATCTGAGCAGTAGTTTCACTGCAAGACATTGAGACATTACAATTATTTCACTTTATAAATCAAGTAATATCTTATTATGCTTATATGCTTTAAACTAAGCTAACATTAATGATTAAAATAATGAATAAATCACTCCAAAATAACTCCAATGAAAAAGAATACAAAACTCAACTAAGCATCATTAATATGTCTAGACAACTTTACTGGCTAAGAGTAAACACATATTTTTTAAAATAAACAAATATTTTGCTAGTTTCTTTAATATGAAACCAGATCAAATATTGTAGCTTTTATTTTAAAATTTAAAAGAACCAAACCAAATCAAGTCAAAAGTATATCTAGTTTTTTACGTGAACTTGATATGATTTTGAACACCCCTAGACTCTAAAGCCAAACACTACTCAAATTTTTCTATTAGTTATTCATTAAAGAATAAATTTCAATGTAAATTTATCAATCATCTAAACCTCAATTTGAAATTTATTTAAGACTTACATATGAATTTTCTATGTTCAAGTAATGTGAAGTTGTAAATAAGCATAAACATATTGAAATTTCCAATTTAACTTCTAATAAGTTACAAACAGAAAGAATATAGATAATAGGGAGGCGCCAGTTTAGGAGTTATTGGCAATAACAGTTGAATAATTACTGAGTTTTGCTAAAAACATTGATTCACCAAACTTGCTTTCCTAGGTGGAACTAATTGGAGATGATAAACCACGGGTCAAGAATTAAAGGAAAACCTTTACCTTGACAGCAGTACTAATCCGTCATAGTAATGAGCCTTGCTCTTTGGGTCCTCTGGCTCTTTTATACTAGCTATTCGTTCCAGGTGTACAAGTCCCTCTCCCATCTTACCCTGTAAGAAAAAAAGAAAGGTGCAATATCACACTGAGAAACCTACTCCCATGACGTCTTCATAAACAAGCTGTGCTTGTCACATTATCCAAGGGCTCGGGCTTGGCTCAAGAAAGAGAAGCCTTGAGACAGATCTGACTTTGACTATAAGCCCCAAAATATGGCAAGTCAAGCTCAAAACAACAGAATAAAATAGAAGTTGGGCTTACATAGTGGTGAGAGAGCAATACAGTCATCAAATGAAGAGGAAACAAAAATCTGTCTACAATCCTTATGTAAAGATCCCGAAAAAAGAGAGACGAAAAGACTAAAGAATGAAGACTACATTGAGCACCATTCTGGAGGTGTCAGCATTCTTATAGCTGACGCACCTACCATCCAGACTAACTCCAGGCACTGAGCAATCAGCCGACAACCTATCCGCCTTTATATTATTTGTTTCATTTAATCTCTATTCGAGTCCAAAGAGTGGAATGAGGAAAAGAAAGAGTGAGGTTATAGCTAGTTTTGATGGCGAAAAACAGTAAAGCGAGAGAATGTGCAATGCCTAAGGTTTCTTTCAATGAAGGACAAGGCAGAGATACATAGAGGGGTAATCAGTTTGTTCAGATCATTGAAGGGAGAGGGGGGAGAGCAGCTAGGAATTGGGGTAACTCGGTTGATTCTTCACTGTTATATAGGAGAGCAGCAATCAGCAGGCCACAGGGGCAGTTTAGAGTCTTCAAAAATATATTGTTAGAAAGGAAGCTGAATGATTGAATCTGTGACAAAGCACGAATAAAAATATATTATTGATATTAGATACTCAATATAATACAAGAGGTCCTATTTATAGCTATAGTTTACAAAGTACATATTACTCTCATTCCAATGTGGGACTACACATAACTAACACTCCCCCTCAAACCGGTGCATACACATCATATGTACTGAGCTTGTTACATACGTAACTAATACGAGAACCAGTAAGAGACTTAGTGAAAATATCTGCTAGTTGATCATTCGACTTTACAAACTTTGTAACAATATCTCCTGAAAGTATTTTTTCTCGGACAAAGTGACAGTCGATCTCAATGTGTTTAGTCCTCTCATGGAACACCGGATTTGACGCAATATGAAGAGTAGCTTGGTTATCACACGCCAGTTCCATCTTGCTGATTTCTCCGAACTTTAACTCCTTGAGCAACTGCTTGACCCAAACTAACTCACACGTTTCCATAGCCATGGCCCGATATTCGGCTTCGTTGCTAGATCGAGCAACTACATTCTGTTTCTTGCTCTTCCACGAGACCAAATTACCTCCTACTAGAACACAATATATCAAAAGGTGATCCTGCCCAATCAACATCTATGTACCCAACAATCTGCTCGTGGCCTCGATTCTCGAATAGTAATCCTTTGCCTGGAGCTGACTTTATATACCCAAGAATGCGAACAACTATATCCCAGTGACTATCACATGGAGAATCCATAAACTGACTTACAATACTCACTGAAAAAGAAATATTAGGTCTAGTCACTGTGAGGTAATTCAATTTGCCAACCAACCTCTTATATCTCATAAGGTCTCTAAGAGGCTCCCTCTGTNACTACACTATACATATCTATAAACTAACACTCCCCCTCAAGCCGGTGCATACACATCATATGTACCGAGCTTGTTACACATGTAACTAATACGAGAACCAGTAAGAGACTTAGTGAAAATATCTGCTAGTTGATCATTCGACTTTACAAACTTTGTAACAATATCTCCTGAAAGTATTTTTTCTCTGACAAAGTGACAGTCGATCTCAATGTGTTTAGTCCTCTCATGGAACACCGGATTTGACGCAATATGAAGAGCAGCTTGGTTATCACACACTAGTTCCATCTTGCTGATTTCTCCGAACTTTAACTCCTTGAGCAACTGCTTGACCCAAACTAACTCACACGTTTCCATAGCCATGGCCCGATATTCGGCTTCGTTGCTAGATCGAGCAACTACATTCTGTTTCTTGCTCTTCCACGAGACCAAATTACCTCCTACTAGAACACAATATATCAAAAGGTGATCCTGCCCAATCAACATCTATGTACCCAACAATCTGCTCGTGGCCTCGATTCTCGAATAGTAATCCTTTGCCTGGAGCTGACTTTATATACCCAAGAATGCGAACAACTATATCCCAGTGACTATCACATGGAGAATCCATAAACTGACTTACAATACTCACTGAAAAAGAAATATTAGGTCTAGTCACTGTGAGGTAATTCAATTTGCCAACCAACCTCTTATATCTCATAAGGTCTCTAAGAGGCTCCCTCTGTCCAGGCAGAAGCTTAGCATTCAAATCCATAGGAGAGTCAATAGGTTTGCAACCCATCGTTCCAGTCACCACAAGAATGTATAAGACATACTTCCGTTGTGATATAACAATACCTGAGCTAGACTGAGCGACCTCAATACCTAGAAAATACTTTAATCTGCCCAGATCCTTAGTGTGAAAGTGCTGAAAGAGATGATGCTTTAGATTAGTAATACCATCTTGATCATTGCAAGTTGTGAGAAGGCACGGGAGAAAATATGTTATTGATATTAGATGATAAATACAATACAAGAGGTCCCTATTTATAGCTATACACTAAGAGATATTACTCATCTTCCAATGTGTGACAAGACTACACTATACATATTTGTAAACTAACACTCCCTCTCAAGCCGGTGCATACATATCATATGTACCGAGCTTGTTACACATGTAACTAATACGAGAACCAGTAAGAGACTTAGTGAAAATATTTGCTAGTTGATCATTCGACTTTACAAACTTTGTAACAATATCTCCTGAAAGTATTTTTTCTCTTACAAAGGGACAGTCGATCTCAATGTGTTTAGTCCTCTCATGGAATAATGGATTTCACGCAATATGAAGNTATAAACTAACACTCCCCCTCAAGCCGGTGCATACACATCATATGTACCGAGCTTGTTACACATGTAACTAATACGAGAACCAGTAAGAGACTTAGTGAAAATATCTGCTAGTTGATCATTCGACTTTACAAACTTTGTAACAATATCTCCTGAAAGTATTTTTTCTCTGACAAAGTGACAGTCGATCTCAATGTGTTTAGTCCTCTCATGGAACACCGGATTTGACGCAATATGAAGAGCAGCTTGGTTATCACACACTAGTTCCATCTTGCTGATTTCTCCGAACTTTAACTCCTTGAGCAACTGCTTGACCCAAACTAACTCACACGTCGCCATAGCCATGGCCCGATACTCGGCTTCGGCGCTAGATCGAGAAACTACATTTTGTTTCTTGCTCTTCCACGAGACCAAATTACCTCCTACTAGAACACAATATCCAGACGTAGAACGTCTATCAAAAGGTGATCCTGCCCAATCAGCATCTGTGTACCCAACAATCTGCTCGTGGCCTCGATCCTCGAATAGTAATCCTTTGCCTGGAGCTGACTTTATATACCGAAGAATGCGAACAACTGCATCCCAGTGACTATCACAGGGAGAATCCATAAACTGACTTACAACACTCACCGGAAAAGAAATGTCAGGTCTAGTCACTGTGAGGTAATTCAATTTGCCAACCAACCTCCTATATCTCGTAGGGTCTCTAAGAGGCTCCCCCTATCCAGGCAAAAGCTTAGCATTCGGATCCATAAGAGAGTCAATAGGTCTACAACCCATCATTCCAGTCTCAAGAAGAACGTCTAAGGCATACTTCTGCTGTGAAATAACAGAGCTAGACTGAACAACCTCAATACCTAGAAAATACTTCAAACTGCCCAGATCCTTAGTCTGGAACNAACCCATCATTCCAGTCTCCTCAAGAATGTCTAAGGCATACTTCCGCTGTGAAATAACAATACCTGAGCTAGACTGAGCGACCTCAATACCTAGAAAATACTTCAATCTGCCCAGATCCTTAGTCTGGAAGTGCTGAAAGAGATGTTGCTTCAGATTAGTAATACCATCCTGATCATTACCAGTAATAACAATATCATCAACATAAACCACTAGATAAATACACAGATGAGCAGAATACCGATAAAATACAGAGTGATCAGCCTCGCTACGAGTCATGCCAAACTCCTAAATAATTGTGTTGAACTTACCAAACCAAGCTCGAGGGGACTGTTGTAAACCATATAGTGACCTGCACAATCTACATACACAACCATTAACTCCCCCTGAGCAACTAAACCACGTGGTTGCTCCATATACACTTCTTCCTCAAAATCACCGTGGAGAAAAGCATTCTTAATGTCTAACTGATAAAGAGGCCAATGACGTACAGCAGCCATGGACAAAAAGAGACGAACAGATGCTACTTTAGCCACGGGAGAGAAAGTATCACTATAATCAAGCCCAAAAATCTGAGTATATCCTTTTGCAACAAGACGAGCCTTAAGCCGATCAACCTGGCCATCCGGGCCGACTTTGACTGCATAAACCCAACGACAACCAACAGTAGACTTACCTGCAGGAAGAGGAACAAGCTCCCAAGTGTCACTCGCATGTAAAGCAGACATCTCGTCAATCATAGCATGTCGCCATCCTGGATGAGATAGTGCCTCACCTGTAGACTTAGGGATAGAAACAGTGGACAAAGAAGATATAAAAGCATAATGTGGTGACGACAGACGATGATAACTTAAACCGACATAGTGGGGATTAGGATTAAGTGTGGATCGTACACCTTTGCGGAGTGCAATTGGTTGACTAAGAGGAGACAAGTCCGCAGTAGGTGCAGAATCTGATGCGGGGCGTGAATCACCTGGGCCTGATGCTGGATGTGGACGACGATGATAAGTCAAGAGTGGTGGAGCTGCAGAAGGTTGAACTGGATTATGTGGAGGAACTGGAGCTATAGGTGGTGGAGCTACAACCGGAGCTGTAGGTGGTGGAACTGGAGCTATAGGTGGTAGAGCTACAACTGGAGCTATAGGTGGTGGAGCTACAACTGGAGCTGTAGGTGGTGGAGCTGGAGTGACTGAATCTCCAAAAGATGAAACTGGTAGTACCTCAGAAATATCTAAGTGATGACCCGAACCTGTGAAGTATGATTGGGTTTCAAAGAAGGTAACATCCGCGGACATAAGGTACCGCTGGAGGTCAGGAGAGTAGCATCGATACCCCTTTTGTGTTCTCGAGAAACCCAGAAATACGCACTTAAGAGCACGAGGAGCTAACTTATCTGTTCCTGGAGTAAGGTTATGGACAAAACAAGTGCTTCCAAAGATACGGGGTGGAAGAGAGAACAAAGGTAAATGGGGAAACATGACAGAGAATGGAACTTGGTTCTGGATAGCTGAAGATGGCATACGATTAATAAGATAGCAAGATGTAAGAACGGCATCCCCCCAAAAACGCAACGGAGCATGAGATTGTATGAGTAGGGTACGAGCAGTTTCAATAAGATGTCTATTCTTTCTTTCAGCTACCCCATTTTGTTGAGATGTGTACGGACAAGATGTTTGATGAATAATCCCATGAGATTTCATAAACTGCTGAAATGGGGAAGACAAATACTCTCGGGCATTATCACTACGAAATGTGCGAATAGAAACCCCAAATTGATTTTGAATTTCAGCGTGGAAGGTCTGGAAAATAGAAAACAGCTCAGATCGATTTTTTATCAAACATATCCAAGTGCACCTGGAATAATCATCAATAAAACTGACAAAGTAGCGGAATCCCAAGGTGGAACTGACCCGACTAGGACCCCAAACATCTGACTAGACTAAAGTAAAAGGCGACTCTGCTCGATTATCAAGGTGCCGAGGGAAAAGGGAGCGAGTATACTTACCGAGCTGACATAACTCACACTCTAGAGCTGACAAGTGAGATAAAACAGATATCATTTTCTGACGTTTTGACAAACTGAGATATCTCAACCGTTTATGTAATAAATCTGGTGAGTCAGTAACAGGACAAGTTGTAGAAGGGAGACAAGATGTGAGTCCATGTGATTTAGCAAGGATAAGGTAATAAAGTCCGTTTGATTCACGCCCGGTACCAATGATCCGCCCCGTACTGCATTTCTGTATAAAAATATGGTCATCAAGAAATAAAACAGCGCATTTAAGTGATTTGGCTAAGCGACTAACAGCTATGAGAATAAAAAGACTATTGGGAACATAAAGGACTGAATCTAAAGGTAAGGAAGGAAGTGGGCTTGCTTGGCCTATTGCAGTTGCCATGGTTTGAGACCCATTGGCCATTGTGACTTTTGGAAGAGATTGAGAATACGAAATAGTAGTGAAAAGAAATTTGTTACCAGAAATATGATCTGATGTACCTGAATCAATGACCCAAGACTTAGAGGATGAAGATTGGGAGAAACAAGTCACGCTATTACCTATTTGAACAATAGAAGCTATCTCAAAAGATGTATGCTTACATGCTTTGTACTGAAGGAACTCAATAAAAGTTGCTAAAGAAACCATCCGACTATTCAAAATATCAGTTCCCATGTCGCTACAATTTGTAGTATTAGGGTTAACTTGAAATAGTGGAAATCAGTAACTCATGTGGGAAAACTGAAAAAATAGCTTGAAAAATACTGTTTACAGCAGGAAAACAGAACAATGTTCTGCGCCGGAAACACTGTAGCTTGCCGGAAAATTTCAAAGTTGTCGGAATTTGTCGTAACCAGGATGGATAGACTCGAAATTCCCTTGCGAGCAAGCTGTCCTGAAGAAATATTTTCAAAAAATGGCCGAAAAGGTCACTATTCACGCCGGAAAAATACAACAGTAGTCGGAATTTGATTTGAATTAGATGGGTAGGCTCGGAATTTTGAGGAGAGCACACTGTCCTAAAGAAGCTTTGCCAAAAAATGGCCGGAACCCTCGCCGGAAAAGTTGTTGCCGGCGTATGGAGGAGCGTGGCGGCTTTTCTGCTGGATAACATTTCAGGAGTTGATCGTCGGAGGGCGATCTACCTCGTGGTGGTGTTGGTTTTAGCACAACACCGACAGAAAGTGACTTTCACTTAGACAAGCCTTGGGTCATCGGAAAAATTGCACGACTACTAAGTTTTTTCTTCCCGGTTAACGCTAGAATGACGCACAACGATCTTTTCTCACTAATGCTCTGATACTATGTGAGAAGGCACATGAGAAAATATGTTATTGATATTGGATGATAAATACAATACAAGAGGTCCATATTTATAGCTATATACTACACGGAGATATTACTCCTCTTTCAATGTGGGACAAGACTACACTATATGTATTTGTAAACTAACACCAGTAATAACAATATCATCAACATAAACCACTAAATAAATACACAGATTAGGAGCAGAATGCCGATAAAACACAGAGTGATCAGCCTCAATACGATTCATGCCGAACTCCTGAATAATTGTGTTGAACATACCAAACCAAGCTCGGGGGGACTGTTTCAAACCATATAGTGACCTGCGCAATCAGCACACACAACCATTAAACTCCCCCTGAGCAATAAAACCAGGTGGTTGCTCCATATAAACTTCTTCCTCAAGATCACCGTAGAGAAAAACATTTTTAATGTCTAACTAATAAAGAGGCCAATGACATACAACAACCATGGACAAAAAGAGACGAACAGATGCTACTTTAGCTACGGGAGAGAAAGTATCACTATAATCAAGCCCAAAAATCTGAGTATATCCTTTTGCAACAAGACGTGCCTTAAGCCGCTCAACATGGCCATCCGTGCCGACTTTGACTTCATAAACCCAACGACCACCAACAGTAGACTTACCTGCAGAAAGAGGAACAAGTTCCCAAGTGTCACTCGCATGTATAGCAGACATTTCGTCAATCATAGCATGTCGCATTCCTGGATGAGATAGTGCCTCACCTGTAGACTTAGGGATAGAAATAGTGGACAAAGAAGATATAAAAGCAATAATGAGGTGACGACAGACGATGATAACTTAAACCGACATAGTGTGGATTAGGATTAAGTGTAGATCGTACACCTTTACAGAGTGCAATTGGTTGACTAAGAGGAGACAAGTACGCAGTAGGTGCAGAATCTGATGCAGGGCGTGAATCACCTAGGCCTGATGCTGGATATAGATGACGATGATAAGTCAAGAGTGGTGGAGCTGCAGAGGTTGACTGGATTATGTGGAGGAACTGGAGCTATAGGTGATGGAGCTACAACTGGAGTTGTAGGTGGTGGAACTGGAGCTATAGGTGGTGGATCTACAACTAGAGTTGTAGGTGGTAGAGCTGGAGATGTAGAGGAAGATGAATGGGAGATAGTGACTGAATCTACAAAAGATGAAACTAGTAGTACCTTAGAAATATCTAAGTGAAGACTTGAACATGTGAAGTATGATTGGGTTTCAAAGAATGTAACATCAGCGGACAAAAGATACCGCTGGAGGTCAGGAGAGTAGCATCGATACCCATTTTGTTTTCTCGGGTAACCCAGAAATGCGCACTTAAGAGCACGAGGAGCTAACTTATTTGTTCCTGGATNTGAAGTATGATTGGGTTTCAAAGAAGGTAACATCCGCGGACATAAGGTACCGCTGGAGGTCAGGAGAGTAGCATCGATACCCCTTTTGTGTTCTCGAGAAACCCAGAAATACGCACTTAAGAGCACGAGGAGCTAACTTATCTGTTCCTGGAGTAAGGTTATGGACAAAACAAGTGCTTCCAAAGATACGGGGTGGAAGAGAGAACAAAGGTAAATGGGGAAACATGACAGAGAATGGAACTTGGTTCTGGATAGCTGAAGATGACATACAATTAATAAGATAGCAAGACGTAAGAACTGCATCCCCCAAAAATGCAACGGAGCATGAGATTGTATGAGTAAGGTACGAGCAGTTTCAATAATATGTCTATTCTTTCTTTCAGCTACCCCATTTTGTTGAGATGTGTACGGACAAGATGTTTGATGAATAATCCATGAGATTTCATAAATTGCTGAAATGGGGAAGATAAATACTCTTGGGCATTATCACTACGAAATGTGCAAATAGAAACCCCAATTTGATTTTGAATTTCAGCGTGAAAGGTCTGGAAAATAGAAAACAGCTCAAATCGATTTTTTATCAAAAATATCCAAGTGCACCTGGAATAATCATCAATGAAACTGACAAAGTAGCGGAATCCCAAGGTG
>AWOL01S0072108.1:0-14927 GCA_000715115.1 Nicotiana otophora | reverse complement strand
AGATGCTACTTTAGCCACGGGAGAGAAAGTATCACTATAATCAAGCCCAAAAATCTGAGTATATCCTTTTGCAACAAGACGAGCCTTAAGCCGATCAACCTGGCCATCCGGGCCGACTTTGACTGCATAAACCCAACGACAACCAACAGTAGACTTACCTGCAGGAAGAGGAACAAGCTCCCAAGTGTCACTCGCATGTAAAGCAGACATCTCGTCAATCATAGCATGTCGCCATCCTGGATGAGATAGTGCCTCACCTGTAGACTTAGGGATAGAAACAGTGGACAAAGAAGATATAAAAGCATAATGTGGTGACGACAGACGATGATAACTTAAACCGACATAGTGGGGATTAGGATTAAGTGTGGATCGTACACCTTTGCGGAGTGCAATTGGTTGACTAAGAGGAGACAAGTCCGCAGTAGGTGCAGAATCTGATGCGGGGCGTGAATCACCTGGGCCTGATGCTGGATGTGGACGACGATGATAAGTCAAGAGTGGTGGAGCTGCAGAAGGTTGAACTGGATTATGTGGAGGAACTGGAGCTATAGGTGGTGGAGCTACAACCGGAGCTGTAGGTGGTGGAACTGGAGCTATAGGTGGTAGAGCTACAACTGGAGCTATAGGTGGTGGAGCTACAACTGGAGCTGTAGGTGGTGGAGCTGGAGTGACTGAATCTCCAAAAGATGAAACTGGTAGTACCTCAGAAATATCTAAGTGATGACCCGAACCTGTGAAGTATGATTGGGTTTCAAAGAAGGTAACATCCGCGGACATAAGGTACCGCTGGAGGTCAGGAGAGTAGCATCGATACCCCTTTTGTGTTCTCGAGAAACCCAGAAATACGCACTTAAGAGCACGAGGAGCTAACTTATCTGTTCCTGGAGTAAGGTTATGGACAAAACAAGTGCTTCCAAAGATACGGGGTGGAAGAGAGAACAAAGGTAAATGGGGAAACATGACAGAGAATGGAACTTGGTTCTGGATAGCTGAAGATGGCATACGATTAATAAGATAGCAAGATGTAAGAACGGCATCCCCCCAAAAACGCAACGGAGCATGAGATTGTATGAGTAGGGTACGAGCAGTTTCAATAAGATGTCTATTCTTTCTTTCAGCTACCCCATTTTGTTGAGATGTGTACGGACAAGATGTTTGATGAATAATCCCATGAGATTTCATAAACTGCTGAAATGGGGAAGACAAATACTCTCGGGCATTATCACTACGAAATGTGCGAATAGAAACCCCAAATTGATTTTGAATTTCAGCGTGGAAGGTCTGGAAAATAGAAAACAGCTCAGATCGATTTTTTATCAAAAATATCCAAGTGCACCTGGAATAATCATCAATGAAACTGACAAAGTAGCGGAATCCTAAGGTGGAACTGACCCGACTAGGACCCCAAACATCTGAATGGACTAAAGTAAAAGGTGACTCTGCTCGATTATCAAGACGCCGAGGGAAATGGGAGCGGGTATGCTTACCGAGCTGACATGACTCACACTCTAGAGCTGACAAGTGAGATAAACCAGATACCATTTTCTGAAGTTTTGACAAACTGGGATGTCCCAACCGTTTATGTAATAAATCTGGTGAATCAGTAACAGGACAAGTTGTAGAAGGAAGACAAGATGTGAGTCCATGTGATTTAGCAAGGATAAGGTAATAAAGTCTGTTTGATTCACGCCTGGTACCAATGATCCGTCCCGTACTGCGTTCCTGTATAAAGGCATGGTCATCAAGAAATAAAACATCGCATTTAAGTGATTTGGCTAAGCGACTAACAGCTATGAGATTTAAAGGACTATTAGGAACATAAAGGACTGAATCTAAAGGTAAGGAAGGAAGTGGGCTTGCTTGACCTATTGCAGTTGCCATGGTTTGAGACCAATTAGCCATTGTGACTCTTGGAAGAGATTGAGAATACGAAATAGTAGTGAAAAGAGATTTGTTACCAGAAATATGATCTGATGCACCTGAATCAATGACCTAAAACTCAGAGGATGAAGATTGGGAGAAACAAGACACGTTATTACCTGTTTGAATAACAGAAGCTATCTCAGAAGATGTATGCTTACATGCTTTGTACTGAAGGAGCCTATTATAATCTGCTAAAGAAACCATCCGACTATTCAAAGTATCGGTTCCCATGTCGCTACAATTTGTAGTAGTAGGGTTAACTTGAAATAGTGGAAATAAGTAACTCCCGTGGGAAAACTGGAGAAATAGCTGGGAAAACACGGTTCACACCGAAAAACACTGTAACTCGCCGGAAAATTGTAAAGTTGTCGGAATTTGTCGTAACCAGGATAGATAGACTCTAAATTCCCTTGCGAGCAAGCTGTCCTGAAGAAATATTTTCAAAAAATGGCCGAAAAATATAAAAGTGGTCGGAATTTGATTTGAATTAAATGGGTAGGCTCGAAATTGTGAGGAGAGCAGACTGTCCTGAAGAAGTTTCGCGAAAAAATGGCCGGAAAGTGATCGGAACCCTCGCCGGAAAAGTTGTTGCCTGCGCGTGACAGCTTTTCTGCCGGATACATTTTCAGGGGTTGGTTGTCGGAGGGTGATCTACCTTGTGGTGGTGTTGGTTTTAGCACAACACCAACAGAAAGTGACTTTCACGTAGACGGGCCTTAGGTCACGGGAAGAATTGCACGATGACTAAGTTCTTTCTTCCCGGTTAACGCTGGAATGACGCACATCGATCTTTTCTCACTAATGCTCTGATACCATGTGAGAAAACACGGGAAAAAATATATTATTGATATTAGATACTCAATATAATACAAGAGGTTCTATTTGTAACTATAGTCTTCAAAGTACATATTACTCCCATTTCAATGTGGGACTACACATAACTAACAGAATCATTAGTGTTATTTATATTTATATGAACATTAAATTCAAAAAAAGATAATTGACAAAAACAAGCTAAATATTCTCCGAACATACTGCAGATGAAACAAACGGGAATTTAACAAAACATTTGAATAGGAAAGAGAACTAAGATAAAAATTCTAGCATATTCAGGCCAGGAAAAAAAAAAGAAAAGGGAAATCTTGTATTAGGAGTCTTCTCTAGGCTGAAAATATATTTGAAAATTATCCCACAATAGAGTTCTAATAACTCAACCCACTAAAAGAAGAAAAAAGGAAAGCATTCCCTACATACATGGTTTCTCTATCGCCACCACTCTCATGTTACAGGGAATCACGTAAATAGTGCAAGGTACTCAATTATCTGTACTAGAATTCTTTTAATTAAACTACTTATAATAAAAAGGAATTCTTATTGTCATGTCAAGCCTATTAGGTCAACCATCAAGCCAATTTCTTAAAAACCCATTACCTGCCGTATACAGGCAACGCCTGCCCATTGAGATGATAGAATCAGGAGATCAACATCCTCAATGTCCATCAGATTCTCCTTTAGCAGAAGCTGAACTTGCAGAAATAGACTATGGTTAGCAACAAATCATGTTTGCTGGATTCTAGCAGCCAGATCAAGGTATGTTGTAGAGTATACTGCATACTACATAAACTTTAAAAGGTTACTAGATATAGAAAAACCGATTATGACTTTTAACAGAATTTAGTCACCATTTCATGGAAAATTCTTAGTCCACAAAAGCACACTGAAGTTTCTTCAATCAAAAGGATCAGTAAACTCAAATTGAAATGCACGACGTCAGACTCGAACCTTGCCAATAGCACGTTCCCAGTATTCAGTAGCTTCTGGTAAGGAACCATCTTGCAAAAGTGACTGACCAATAACAAGCAAAGCTCGAACATACTCGGGATCCTTTGCAAGAGCAAGTCTGTAAGACATACATTAAAATGGGAGATACTACAGTAAAGAAAGAAAATAAATGAGCAGGTGAGGATTATTTTTATTTAGTGAGAGACCTACCGAAGAAAGGACATAGCTTCATCTTTACGTCCTCCTGCTAAGAATTTGATTGAAAGCTAATGAAGTTTCAACAACAAAAATTTAGACAGCAGCAAGAACTATTCAACATTTCATGTCAATAACAGGAAAAGAAAATAGTTACTAACATTAACCAATTCATGAGGTGATAGGTTCTGGACAGATACTTTCCGCTGCTTTTTTGATGGATCTATTTTGATTTCTTCACGATTACCTAACTCTTTCTGATGTGCAGTCACTGACTGAGGATCCTTATGAGGTAGCCCCAGTTTCTTGCGAACATCTGGATGCTTTAGCAATAGTTGCTGCCCATAAAGGTAATGAGTTCTCCACATTCATTGATTTTCATGAAGATGTAGAAAGTGCAATCTTAAGAAGCGCATTTTCTATGGCAACAAGTGGACCAGGAAAAGAATAAAAACTTAAAAAGACAAACTGTTATGTACGATCTGCTAGACAGCACTGTTAGAGGGAGCAAAAGCAAGAAAACGAGGAGCTCATAGACATTTTCCAAGGGAAGTTTGAAGAAAGTTACCATCTTCATTATCTAGCAGTTTATCTATCATGCTTTCTTTCCACGTATCCAGGAAATTTAAAGAATAAGTCCCAGCACTCCACATGGATTATGCATGCAAGTTCGAAACTTAATGCCTTTTCAAGAAAAGCTCTTGGAGTCCAGGCATAAGAAGTTACAAAACCTTAAAGATAACTGAGAACATTTGCATTTATCTGCATGCCCAGTCACCAAGGAAATAAAATTGAGACAAGGAACATTCAGGGAAGGATTCAGAAGAGATACCTGAACAACAGTCATCGAACTATTGGTAAGCCAATAGACTGAACTCCCCTGAAAAATAGACAAATGAAAGAAACTTCATTTCATGCACATGATCCTTTATCAGGCATATCAAGATAGAAGGGCAAATGAATGAGTCAGAAAGGTAGTGAAACTTGTTTCCCCTTTGCAACACTCCAACTCAACACCACAATTAAAAAAATTAGAATAGTAAACGTAAGGGACTCATCAACACTAACATCTATTTTTAAGTGATCAGTCCACCCACAGCTGCCATTCTTTCGCATAAGTCTCCAGTATCACATAGAGAAACTAAATCAAGTTGCTCTCTCCATCACCCAAAACTCCATACGGGCTTCCCCTTCTGTAAGATATTATATTGTACTGTTGAGGAGTCGTCGGGTCATTACTCATTTGGCAGCTCATCACCTCCCACAGCATCAGCTTTCACCAATTCCAAATGACCATTAGATGTGCCACTTGTTCACCACAATATCAATTGCATTAATTGCATCTCTATTCCTAGTACAGTCCATTCTCTGAAGGTATTAACCAGAGAACAATGATTTGCAAGAGAAACTAAACCTATCAACAAGAACATTAATTCATAAAATACTATGTTCAATCTAACCAACTATGATATGGTTCAGTCTGTTAATTTTAACAAACACAAGATTGGCCCAAAAAGCTGCATTTACAATGACAAAAATCTCATAGTGTCTGTCCCAACAAAGAAAGCCTTAGGAGACATATCCAAACTAGACATGATGCAGACTACCAAGAAAAGCAAGAACATCCCGACAATTCCAACTCAAAGCTCTGACACGATGAGTTACTCCTTACCATCAATTAGTTGTTAAAACACAGGTAGAGATGTTCAGATTCAAAGCAGAAATATCAGTATATTTACAATATGATAAGCCCCTTTTGCCCTATATGGAGGAAATATTTCTATGATCAGAGGGGGTCACGAAGAACGGAGGCAAAAGTCAAACTGTACCTCCATTAACAACCTCTTAAGAAAACAATGATTTCAGCTACTGCAAAGATCAATAAATCAACTGGACCCAAAAAAAGGATTCTAGGGGAAACCAAACCAAACAGTTCAAAATCAAAATAAGTTTCCTTCTTCTCTCCACTTAAAATTGGGCCATAAAGCTAATGTAATAAAGGAAAACATCAGATGCCAGGTTCATATTTTAATGCAAATGAATGAAATGAAAGTGGACAAATCTTATGGCACATCAAATTTTAGAATCAAACGGTTGATTACCTGGGGAATATTGAATGTAATAAACAATAAGGGTAATGTCAGGACTTCCAAGTACTTCTTGTAGTACTGCAACAAGAAATGCAGTTGTTAGACTTACTTCTCAAAGCTATAATCAATAAAACAGAAAAAACATCACAAACCTTGAGCTAAAGTATTTTCAAAAGTTTTAACTTTGCTTCTAATTTTAGTGCAGCTGCAAGACGCTGCAGCTACCACAAAATAGCTTAAATCTATCAAAAGCCTGCAGCAATACTTGTTACAGCAAAAAAGATGCTAAACCCTGAAAGTTTGTCTGCCTAGCAGAACTTTTAGACAAATCAATAACCTTAAAATTTAATAAGATTTAATGGTGAATCATATAGCTATAGGACCTCTTAAGATTTTATGGTAACCTATATAGCCATAGGACCTACATGACTAGATAGAATAAGAGAACTGTTGGACACAACATTCCAGTTGCTGGGATTGCTATAGCTTGTGAAATGTGATGTTGCAGTTTCGATCCCCACTCCAAACAACTTTGTTGTACCCCGGCTCTTTTCAGATCTTTATTTTATCCAAAAATAATAAAACGCCATCGTATACCCATGATGGCCCCGCTTTATTTGGGGCATAATTATTTATTGTGGCAGCAATCTGTTCGTCTACGAACTCTCACTCCAGCCATTCTTTTTCTATACAAGTGCATATTTTATGTGATGTTGCCATTTTATGGAAAATTTGTGTTTCTGTCTCCATCTTTTAACCACGAACATCTTGATTTTTGCCTCCAGGAGATTCCTTCTGCTTTTGCCTGATTAACTAGCTCCTCCATTAGCTCCATCCTTTTTGTTTCATCTTATGAAAGGGTTCTTTTTCCTTCCAGCTGATCAAGGGTTTTGTAACTCTTCCCAAATTAAAGTTTTATCATCTACTGGACTACGAAATTCTTCCTTGTTTCATTATTTTGGATTTGTTTTCAGCATTTTAAGTTCTCAGCATCCATATGATACCAAGGGTTCCTTGAATTGCATAGTTGTTCCACCAATTTTTAACTTTATCCAAAAATCTACCGCTCTTGAGCCACATATTCTCAAATTTGAAGTAGCTTAGATTAGGAGTCCATTCACCACTTCCCAAGAGAAGAGGATTACAATCAGAGAAGGCCTTAGGAAGAAAAGCTTCATTCCAATTAATTGGAACTAAGGATCAGTCTATTTGAGAAACTGCAAAGTTGGGATTGTATCTTGACCATGTCAAACTCCCTCCATGAAGTGGTAAATAACCAGAGCCATGTCGTTGATAAAATTAGAAAATATCCTCATAGCCCTGCTTGTTCTGTTTGTACCAATCTTTTCTTTGGTGAATCTGGTAGTATTAAAATCCCTCCCAATAACTCAAGGCATTTCCCAAATTAGTCTAAGTGCAGCAAGCTTCAGCCACATACTTTCTCCTTTGATATGCTTTCAAGCACACATGAAATTTTATAGCTCCCTGCCAACTTATCCTTACTTTGCCAGACTTGTTATCTGCCCAATCAGCCCATTTGTTCCCCGAACGTGCATTGCCTTTTGTGCAGTCCACTCTTCTACTTTTGTTTCTTGGAAGCACGTAACGTCAACCCCCATTGTTTTGCTAGCATTTTTAATGTTTTGCATTTTCCTAGATCCCCTAATCCCTCACATTCTAGCTAAGAATTTTGATCATCATTTACGGAGAATTTTTCTTTCTCCACTTTCCCCTTCCAAAGATTCTCCATAATTTACCTTAAATTCTAGCTTTTTAAGTTCATTCTTACCCTTCTACGCTTTGGCCTTCTCCTTTTTGACTGAGACCGGCTGATTTGAAAGTGATTTCCTTTGCTTTTATATTCAAGAAGAGCTCCAGCAACTCTGTTTCAAAGCCCCTAGATTTGACATCTAACTGCATACCGAATCTGAGCATACTTTATTTACTCATTGTGATGTTTCAACCACTGTAGGGATGAGTCTCTGGTTCTGCATGTCGTTTGCATGGTCATACCAAGGGAGAAGTAATTTGCCGTCCCCTGCCTGCAATGAGTAGTTCTCCTCCGTATCTCCTTCCTAAGTTGCTCGGACTAGGGTGCGGGTGTCCGATACGGGTGCGGATCTAGAGGTCAGATCCTTCATGATCTAAATTTAAAGATCCAGGTACAGATACGGGTGTGGGAATTCGACTAAAAATAATTCAATTATTTAAAAATAGAGTTATAAAAATATGTTTAAATTATGAGACATTATGTGGAAAACTTACAAGGTATTCCTAAAGGGAGAAAATATTGAACAAGAGTAGAATTTTAGAAGTAGATAAAAGGAAAAGGACTGATATAGAAATTTATATATACTCGGTATTCCATTTTTTTTCATATCACCCTAGCTTTTAATTTGTTTTCAAAAATCATTGTATCTATCCCAAATATTTTCATTGATTTTGGTCAAAGTGCTCAAAAACGGTTGACCAGATCCGACACGGATCACACACCCATACCCACACCCACGTCGTGTCGACACGGGTACGGCACTGAAAGTGAAGAGTCCGAGCAACTTAGTCTCCTTCAGACTGCAAAGAGAGTCCAATATCTGAAGTGGTTACCGAAAGGAGAAATCTTTTCCCCTCCCGACTCGCTTGAGTCTGGTTTTGAGTACCATTCCATGAGGTAACCATCATCGCTGTGGCTAGACTTCACTTCGATATGTTCTTGGTATCTTGATGGGAATTAGAGATAGGCCCTTGATGGGCTTGAATATCTACCTAGAGGAGGTCCCCAGATGATAGGTTAAATGATGAGAAGTGAGCCTTTCTCAGGGTTCAAGGGTCTGAAGGTTTCCCTAGTTTTTATTAACTAGATTTATTGAAATTGCTTCTAAATGATGGGCCTTTTTTATAAAATGAATGGTCACAAAGTGTTGAACTTTGGGGGCTAGATAGACTATAGCCGGGCTCCCCTCTGATTTTCCGATCATCAAAAATTCAAATTGGATCCCCAAGATTTCAAATGTCTCTTAGTAACCATGTGCCAAGTGTCAAGTTCTCTGATTTGACCCTTGACTTGTGTCAGATAGTTATGTACATAATATGAATTAGTCCTAGTCCCACATAGAATAGGAGTATGATATGTATTGTATAAATAGAGCTCATTGTATTATAATAAAACAGAATATCAATAATAGATTTTTCTCTCGTACATTCTCACATGGTATCATAGCAATCATGAGAGATTTATCGTTGTGCATAAATTCCAGCGACTCTGGGAAGAAAAATCAGTCAACCGGAAGTCTTTTTCTGGCAAGCACAGGTCTGCCGCAAGTAAAAAGCCATTTTTCGTCAGTGTTGTGCAAAAACCAACACCACCATGAAGTAGATCGGCCTCCGGCGACCAACCCATAAAACAATCTATTCCAGAAGACCCTCAACGCGTTGCCACGCATCGCTGGAAGAAAACTTTCCGGCAGAGTTCCGACGTCATGCGCCGGCGCGTGGGCCACCTTTCGTCCATTGTTTGGCGGCGACTCTTCAGGACAGATTGTTCCTCTTGAAATTCTGAGCCTATCCATCCAATTTAAATCAAATTCCGACTACTTTTCATATTTTTTTGGCATAAACATTATAATGGCATTCGTATTAGAAGCTTTCAACTCACAATCCGTGAGATCCAATGTATTGAATCCAATCCAGATGGTTTTTATGCCGGATTATATTGAGTTCCTTCAGTACAAAATATTTAAACAGACATTTTCAGGGACAACTTCCGTTGTTCAAACAGATAGTAACGTGACTTGTATCTCCCAATCATCAACCTATGAGTCTTGGGTCATTGATTCAGGTACATCTGATCATATTTCTGGTAACAAATCTCTCTTTCACTACTGTTTCATGTTCTCAATCTCTCCCAACAGTCACAGTGACCAACGGGTCTCAAACCATGACAACGAATAGGTCAAGTAAGTCCACTTCCTTCCTTACCTTTAGATTCAGTTCTTTATGTTCCCGGTAGTTCTTTTAATCTCATAGCCGTTAGTCGCTTAGCCAAATTACTTAAATGCTCTGTTTTATTTCTTGATGACCTTATTGTTATATAGGAACGCAGTACATAGCGGATCATTGGTACCAGGCGTGAATCAGATGGACTTTATTACCGTATCCTTGCAAAATCACATGGACTCACATCTTGTCTTTCTTCAACAACTTGTCCGGTCATTGATTCACCAGATTTATTACATAAACGGTTGAGACATCCCAGTTTGTCAAAACTTCAGAAAATGATACCTGGTTTATCTCACTTGTCCACTCTAGAGTGTGAGTCATGTCAGCTCGGTAAGCATACCAGCTCCCATTTCCCTCGGCGTCTGCGTTTTGATAATTGAGAAAAGTCACCTTTTACTTTAGTCCATTCAGATGTTTGGGTCCTAGTCGGGTCAATTCTACCTTGGAATTCCGCTACTTTGTCAGTTTCATTGATGATTATTCCAGGTACACTTGGATATTTTTGATGAAAAATCGATCTGAGTTGTGTTCTATTTTCTAGACCTTCCACCTTGAAATTCAAAGTCAGTTTGGAGTTTCAATCCGCACATTTCGTAGTGATAATGCCCTAGAGTATTTGTCTTCCCCATTTCAGCAGTTTATGAACTCTCATGGGATTATTTATCAAATATCTTGTCCGTACACATTCCAACAAAATGGGGTAGCTGAAAGAAAGAATAGATATCTTATTGAAACTACTCGTACCCTACTCATACAATCTCATGTTCCGTTGCGTTTTTGGGAGGATGCAGTTCTTACATCTTGCTATCTTATTAATCGTATGCCATCTTCAGCTATCCAGAATCAAGTTCCATTCTTTGTCTTGTTCCCCCACTTACCTTTGTTCTCTCTTCCACCCCGTGTCTTTGGGAGCACGTGTTTTGTTCATAACCTTACTCCAGGAAAAGATAAGTTAGCTCTTCGTGCTCTTAAATGCGTATTTTTGGATTACTCGAGAACGCAAAAAGGATATCGATGCTATTCTCCTGACCATAGGCGGTACCTTATGTATGCTGATGTTACCTTCTTTGAAACCCAATCATACTTCACAGGTCCAGGTAATCACTTAGATATTTCTAAGGTGCTACTAGTTCCATCTTTTGGAGATTTAGTCACTGTCTCCCATTCATCTTTACCTACAGCTCCAGCTCCACCATCTATAGCTCCAACTTCACCACCTACAGCTCCAGCTCCAACACCTATAGCTCAAGTTCTATCTCCTAGTCCAATTCAACCTTCTACAGCTCCACCACTCCTGACTTATCATCATCGTCTGCGCTCAGTATCAGGCCCAGCTGATTCACATCCTGCACCTGACCATGCTAATACAGTGGACTTGTCTCCTCTTAGTCAACCGATTGCACTCTAGAAAGGTATATGGTCCACACTTAATCCTAATCCTCATTATGCCGGTTTAAGTTACCATCGTCTGTCATCACCCCATTGTGCATTTGTATCATATTTGTCCTCTGTTTTCATCCCTAAGTCTACAGGTGAAGCACTGTCTCATCCAGGGTGGCGACATGCTATGATTGACGAGATGTCTGCTTTACATACGAGTGGTACTTAGGAGCTTGTTCCTCTTCCTTCGGGTAAATCAACTGTTGGTTATCGTTGGGTGTATGCAGTCAAAGTTGGTCCAGATGGCCAGGTTGATCGACTTAAGGCTCTTCTTATTGCCAAAGGGTATACTTAGATATTTGGGCTCGATTACAGTGATACTTTCTCTCCCGTGGCTAAAATAGCATCAGTCCGCCTTTTTCTATTCATGGCTGTTGTTCGCCATTGGCCTCTCTATCAGTTGGACATTAAGAATGATTTTCTTCATGGTGACCTTGAAGGATGAGGTTTATATGGAGCAACCATTTGGTTTTGTTGCTCAGGGGGAGTCTAGTGGCCTTGAATGTCGGTTGCGTCGGTCCCTCTATGGTCTAAAGCAGTCTCCTCGAGCCTGGTTTGGTAAGTTCAGCACAGCTATTCAGGAGTTTGGCATGACTCGTAGTGAAGCTGATCACTTTGTATTTTATCGGCATTCTGCTTCAAATCTCAATATTTATCTGGTAGTTTATGTTGATGATATTGTTATTACCGGCAATGATCAGGATGGTATTACTAAGTTGAAGCAACATCTCTTTCAACACTTTCAAACGATCTAGGCAAATTAAATTTTGTTATAGGTATTGAGGTTACTCAGTCTAGCTCAGGTATTGTTATCTCACAAAGGAAGTATGTCTTAGACATTCTTGAGGAGACATGAATGATAGGTTGTAGACCTGTTACACTCCTATGGATCCGAATTCTAAACTTCTACCAGGACAGGGGGTGCCGCTTAACGATTCTGCAAGATATAGGCGGCTGGTTGGTAAATTAAATTACCTCACAATGATTAGACCTGACATTTCCTTTCCAGTGAGTGTGGTAAGTCAGTTCCTAAATTCTCCCTGTGATAGTCATTGGGATGCAGTTGTCTGCATTCTTCGATATATAAAATCAGCTCGAGGCAAAGGATTATAGTTTGAAGATCGAGGTCATGATCAAATTGTTGGGTACTCAGATGCTGACAGGGCAGGATCACCTTCTGATAGACGTTCTACGTCTGGATATGGCGTCTTGGAAGAGCAAGAAACAGAATGTAGTTGTTCAGTCTAGTGCAAAAGCAAAATATCGAGTAATGGTTGTGGCAACATGTGAGCTAGTTTGGATCAAACATTTGCTTAATGAGTTGAAATTTGGTGAGGACACAAAATGGAACTTGTGTGTGATAACCAAACTGCCCTCCATATTGCATCAAATCTGGTGTTCCATGAGAGAACTAAACACATTGAGATTGACTGTCACTTCGTTAGAGAAAAGATACTCTCAGGAGATATTGCTACAAAGTTTGTAAAGTCGAATGATCAACTTGCAGATATTTTCACCAAGTCCCTTACTGGTCCTCGTATTAGTTACATATGTAAAGAGCTCGGTACATATGATTTGTATGCACCGGCTTGAGGGGGAATGTTAGATAGTAATGTACATAAAATGATTTAGTCCAAGTCCCACATAGAATAGGAGTATGATATGTATTGTATAAATAGGGCTCATTGTATTATAATAAAACAGAATATCAATAATAGATTTTTCTCTCGTGCATTCTTACAACTTGACAGTGTGCTTGAAGTTTAATGCATCTTCGGACCAACCTCATTCAGACCGCCTGTCACCTCTGCAAGTATTCTTAAGTATTCAACGAGGTTGTTTTCTTATTAAGATGGTAAAGTTTTTCCGCCCACAACCGGATCAATCTTTTCCGGCACTGCTTGTGTCGTCAGTCTCGTTGCAAGTCAAGCTTCACTTAAGAAAGCTCATATTTTCGTTGTATCATCTATTCCAATCAGTCCCCCCATTTGTCTTCAATGCATAGTTTACCTCTTCCGACCAGACAAGCAGAGTTTATAGGGCTATACCTCCGGTATAAAACAAACTTGTAGTACCCAGAAGATCAGCTCTTGAGTTTGATATCCCGAAGATGACCTTATACTAAATACTTTTAAGATTAACAAAAATATTGCACCAAGATGGACAATAAAGAGACTAAATTGGCATCTACACAATGGTGGAAAGTGATTATAGTACAAGCATAATAATGTGAGAAACTAAAAAACACTAAAATACTAAATCACCATATCATTTGGACTTCTTTCTTCTTCTTCTTCTTCTTCTTTTTTANTAAAAAACACTAAAATACTAAATCACCATATCATTTGGACTTCTTTCTTCTTCTTCTTCTTCTTTTTTAAAAAAAAATCAAGCTAAATCACTTGGACGTCTATTAGCAGCAAGGATAAATAGATATTCAAACAAAATATCATGCACTCCTTTCATCCCAAAAAGGATGACGATGCTCTGTTTGAAGAATCAAATTCAAACTTTTTAAAAAACATTATATAGGAAAAATGTAAATTGTAATACTTTAATATTATGTGTAGATATTTAAATTATATTTCAAACGAACTCGGAAATCGGTATCCGAATGCAATTCAAAAATTATATGCTTCGATCCTCATACTCCGAAACTAGGTATTCCTTTTGGAATGAAGGGAGAATTTTTTAGCTTGTCTCCAATTCATAGGATAGGACTTTTGCAATAAGATAACCGAATATTAAAGATATACTTCTACAATGGAGTTTGATTAGAGATTGGTTATGTTCTGTAATTATACAGCATAATGAATAAAAACCACATTTCGTAAATTTCTCTTTCTAACAATAAGAACCTTTTAACTAAAGCATAAGTCACATAAATTTCTAGACAGATTACTGACCTTGGCTAATAATCCCAGGAATCCACTCATATTTCCAACTGAAGATTTCTGAAAGGATACCTGAAGAGTAATAGGAAGAGAAGATATCGGCTATCAAAAGCATTGAGACAGAATACCTGCTGGATTATCACTTCCATAAGAAACTAGACCAAGCTCCCTGCATAATAAAATACAATGTGCTGCATGTGAGAAGGCACGGGAGAAAATATGTTATTGATATTGGATGTTCAATACATTACAAGAGGTCCTTATTTATAGCTATACTATACAAGGACATACTACTCCTATTCCAATGTGGGACAAGACTACACTATATATATATTTATAAACTAACACTCCCTCACAAACCGGTGCATACAAATCATATGTACCGAGCTTGTTACATATATAACCAATACGAGGACCGGTGAAAGACTTGGTGAAAATATCCGCAAGTTGATCATTCGACCTCACAAACTTTGTAGCAATCTCTCCTCAAAAGTATCTTTTCTCTCAAGAAGTGACAATCAATCTCAATGTGTTTAGTTCTCCTATGGAACACCGAATTTGATGCAATATGAAGGGCAGCTTGATTATCGCACACAAGTTCCATCCG